>CM035440.1:12686595-12934095 GCA_020310875.1 Ceratopteris richardii
TGCTGTTCTTGTTCAAAACCCTGTGTTGCAGAGGAATGATATTTGCAAAAATGGAGTCAGGGATGCAACGGAGCTCCCTTCTTTTCCAAAGGCCAGAAGGAGGCAGCGACCAAAGGTGGATCACAGGCAGAAGAAGCACAGTACTACCTATGTCCGAGATCAGCAGTACCTGCGCAGCAGAATGTCCCAGAAAATAAACCAGGTGTGGGTGCGGAAAGGCGAACGACCGGTTGCACCACCGTCAACTACACGGACAAAGCCTCTTATTAGTAACCAACAACACGACGCTAATAAGAAGCCTTTCAGAAATTCTTCTGCTAAAGTAAAATCTATTTGGGTGCCCAAGAAGTCGATGAAGGCAAGCCCACAATCAAGACAAATCTGGGTGCCTAAGGCTTGCTTGAGGGCACAAGTAGCTACGCCAAGGCCACAACCTATGCAGCATAACCCAACTACGAGTACAACCAGTATTCACTTGTTCTCAACACTTAGGAACACACCAAGAACCAAGAGCACGCATGTAATCACTTATAAGTGGGTCCCTAAAAGGCCCCATTTCCAAACCGCGACACCGAGACAACTCTCTAGAGTCTCTACGAAACCGAAAGCAAAGCCCATCCACTGCATTTGGCAGCCTAAGACCTGTAATAAACCCCCCGACCCCAATTTGTAAATTCACCCCCACTTACTAACGGCATTAGTCTCCTAGGAATACACAAACATTAACTACACACACTGTCTTCGTGCACTTACTAACCACTGACTCACCATCTACCTCATGTTAATGTTGTAACGGGGACACCAACGGATTTATTCTGTCCATTACGATGTTAACACATGATTCTATATTCTCACAGAATCAGAAGGCAAGAAGTAAAATGGCAGAAGCGACAGGTTCGGGCTCACAAGTAGGGATACTTACTGCAGGAATTGATGTGGATAGTCTACCTGTGGATGTGCCCCTGACTGAACGACCAGTGGAGATGCAGCAGCTTCAGCAACTCCCGGTGCCAGATCCACCTACAGGGATCACGGAAAGAGTCCATGCCAACTCTCATTGGTTCAATGGCATGCCAGGTCCATTAGGAGAGGCCAAGTATATCTGGGAGTCTAAGTGCGAGTATGACAGATCATGGGTGCGATTCCAATTTTTCTCCAAGGAGTTCGAGACTTTACAGAACACCGAGGATCTCCAGACCATATGGCAGCGAGCAGGGTTGGCAAAATATTTTGAAGCCCCACTACCTAAACCCGATCTTCTCCGATGTTACTATTTGGTCTCCACCTTACAAGCTAATGAAGATAAGGACAAACCCGGATCATTTGTTCTCCCCTCATTGCTGGGCAACAACGAGTTGAAGAGGTTTGAACTCACTGTGGAGTTGGTAAGCGACGCTTTGAATATGCATGGCACGCATGTACCCTCTGAAAAGGATGCTCTTGTTCCCACTAACATGAAGGATAGGAAACTATTGAAGCTTAAAGACATGGCTGCACTCACCCCGAATGTGTCCATCCCTCTCCGCATGTGCATGCAACATTTCGCCTTTCCCGGTCAAGACCGATTCACACAACCACACAAGAAGATCTGGTTCGCTCTCTACTTAGCGGAAGCAGGTGCGTTACCCATTAAGCTATCAGTATGGATTATAGATCAGTTGTATGAAGCAAACAAACGGGCTTCTAGGAAATTAGTGGTGAACGGGTGCTGTGCAATCACACGCATTATTTACCGATGCCTAGCATATGATGTTCCCATTGAACGTGCCTTAACTTGGGCACAATTACAAATGTTTAAAAGGCTCAAGACGTCCACACATCAATCCAAGCGCATGAGGGGTGCGATCCCTTGTGTCCAGACAAGGGAAGTCCTGACTACTCGTGAGGCATCACCACTAAGGGAGGCCACGGTACCTCCCTTCACAATCAGGATACCCAGATCGGAATCTGACACTACGACACAAGCTACCCCATCGGCTCCTCCTGTTCCACCTGAATTCGAATTTGCTGCCACTGGAGATGCTGAAGGACTGGACCCCCAGGATTTCGAAGCATTCCTACAAAGCACACAATTCTCTGATGTGGAGTTTTATTCAGAGGCAGAGGAGCAGGGCACATCCTCACGAAGAAGAAGAAAGTCTACAGACGGTCGACATGTACATTGGAGTGACGCTCAGCAAAGTCAACAACACGGACACCCGGAAGAAGAAGAAGCGTATGAAGAAGAGACCACTGAAGCCCCAGCCTATACAGCAGAACTCCGAAGGCTGTATCAGGTTATGGAAAGAGTGCGATCGCAGCAACTACTCACTGAACAGAGCAGCAGAGTACTTATGACTCAGTTGTTGGAAGAAGCGGGAGTTGACTCAGAGTACAGGGAAGGTCTCTTATTGATGGCAGAAACATATGGAGTAGTAGAAGCAGTGCGCACTGCCATTCAGAGGTCTCCAGTTCAATATGACCCACGAAGGTTCCAGACACGACCTCGCTCAGGTAAGAATATCCAAATTCCCATTACAGTTGCAGAAGAGCCAACCACTACACCTGAAACTATCAGGACAACCTCCCAAACAGCTAGCCAACAACACCCAGCCACCCATGAGGAGTCCACCGAACCACTACCACCCACTCCCCCACCATCACCTCCTAGAAGTGAAACAGTGGAAACCACATCGACTACTCAACCCACTGACCCCACCTTCATCTTCCGTACCCCCATCTCTAGTGCCAACCTATTTTCTACCTCCGATAACCCGATCTTTGAAGCAAACCCCACCGAACCCCTCCTAGAGCCTGCCCTTGGGCAACCATCCCCAATGCTCTCAGCCATGGGTCATCCTGACCCTAGATCCACATTCATGGGCTTCCCTACTACCACGCAACCCTTTCAGCCCTTCTCAAATTTACGATCCCAACCCCCGACATCCCTCTCTCCATTTCTACAATCCCTCCATGACCTCTTTGCTAGGGCTTTTCAACCAGGCTCTCAACCATTCCCTGCCTCTTCAGATCCCCACCCCACTTCGCATCTATTCACCACTTCCACACACACACCACCCACCATCCCAATGTATATGGCAGACCCCACACTCACACCCACTCCTGAAGGCATGGACATATCACCACCCACGGCACCTCCACCCACGAGTTCACCTCCTCCCATTCCCCCTCCACCAATTTCACCCACACACACAACTTCCGTAGACACATCATTCACTGTCTCCCTTCCCCAATTCCCTTCCCATGCATCTCCCACGGTAAACACCACCCACTCATCTATAGGAAATGCATTGGACACCATGTTGGCTTGTATATCAAATTTAAGAACAGATTACATTCAGCTCCAGCAACAAAACGAACGTCTGCACGAGCACTCAGAGACACTACAGCATCGCCTTGCGGCACTAGAAGAGGAGAACGCTCGCCTCCACACAGAGTTCCAAACCCTCCAAGAAGCCCATAACATATTGGAGGTACAGTTACAGAACGTAGATCAGGAAGCGGTGCAGGTGGTAGAAGGTCACCTACGGACACAGCTGGAACGCAACTCAAAACTTCAGCGAAATATGGCACTACTCAAACGCCATCTCACGGCTGCTCAGGAAGAGAATAGACGCCTGCAAATACAAAATCAAGAGAACCTGGAGGCAGCTATTGAGAGCACACCGGGGGCACCCATCAGCCCATCCAAGTTTCAAGCAGTGACCCCCGATAATATCAAGATTATATTGGAAGATTATGCCATGCTGCTCGAAGCACATGATAAGCTATCGGAGGAGCTGGGACAACTGAAGCAGGAACACCAACAAGGACCAACAGCAGCCCCTCCAACCACCCCCTCTGCGGCTTCACTTCTCACAGACGCAGAGGCCATAAAAGATCTCCAGAAACAGGTCATTGAATTGCAAACACGCCTACTACAATATGAGAGACCATCTTCCCCTCCAGAGGCTCCCACGGACGAAGAAGTTGTGCAAATTCCTGTGGAACAAACGTTTGACGAAGAATACGATCCGCAACCATTCCCAGGAGGCCAACAAACAGAAGAAGCGCAGGACACATTCGAGGCACCACGGCCCCCATGGCTACGTCAAGTGGAGGAAATCGGGACTTCGCACGAAGAGCGCACAGTAGTGCAAAATCAGGCCATGAGGGTCATAGAGGAAACTGTGCTTCAATCAGCTTACTTTAAGAACCTGTCATCGAGACGCCTGATTCTCTCATCTGAACTCCAATACAGGCCGTATTATATTATCTTGGCTGATTATAATGCAGAAATACAAAGAGTCACGGGTCAGATTCCTACCTTTGCGACCCAATTTCGACCCGAAGACCTTCCTCCAGAGGTGCAAAAAGGCAAAATTCGTCAACCCACATGGCGGCAGAAACTTCTAGAGACATATCCAGAAATGCTACGCACATGGAACAACGCGCCTTTACACCTCCTATACAATCCATGCTACGGTCCAGTCCCCCGCCGCAGGTCGTGGAAGGCATTCAATATCAAGGTACAGAACAACGCGCAATGCAAGGAATGGCTGAACTACCCGTACATTGCGCCACCACAGGGACCACCATCGGTAGCATATATGATGGGGACCATTCGCCACTGGATGCCGCGCTTGAATCCCATGCAAGATGTAGCAGCGCAAATGATGCTTAAAATCTTAGATATGATGCAAGTAGTCCTGAAGACCTTTAGAAATGCAGCCGCACCACAGGTACGTCTCCCGGGGTTTAGCAATGGAAATTACGACTTGGTGTATGACATGAGCACCACCCCCAGTATTCGTGTGGCTTACGCTTGGCATGCACGCATCAAATACCTCCCTGCCTGCTACAAACAGACTTTCGAAGAAATGTTCAGATCAGGTTTTTGGGAGTATCACTCGGAGATTTTCGCACCAAAGCCAACACATCTGCTCCAACTTTTTGCTTGTGAACAAGCAATGTACTCAGAGTACTACACCACCCCACAACCAGAGACCCCTGGTGCAATCAATTGGGATGCATTGGAAGCTGATCTAGCAAGAGGCTTACGGATAGGAGAACATGAACTGGCCACCAATGTCATCCAATATTATATCGACCACCCGAGAGAACAAAGGTCTGTCAGGGGCGACAGACGCTAGGAAGGGGGGAGTGTTGGCATACAAAGCAACAAAGGAGTCATGCACAATACGGCAACAAGGCCAGATCATTTTTTCCCATGGATTATGTACAACTCAAGTGATTTTAATCACTACACAAACATTGTAAATCCCGTTTTTGGTAGATTAGACTCCATTTTGTGCAAGCCGAGGAGTCCTCGAGCTTGAGGAGTATTAGAAGTACCATCGTACCAATTTTCATAATTTTTAGACTTCGTTTGAGCCCTCAAATAAGCCCTGGAACCTAATTTTTAACTAGGCCGGACACTAGGTCTGGACAGGGCCAAAACTAGTCAAAAACTATAAAAAGAGCTAGAGAGCTCATTTTTGAGGTTAGATTGTAATTGAAACAAACTTGTAAGAGCTTTGGAAAGTAATCTAAGGAACTCCATTGATTCTCTCTCTTTGTCTTGCCGTGTGTGCGCGTGTGTGTATGTGTGTGCATGTTTGTGTGCTTCTCACTCACGCACTTGTGCCGCCACTTGCTTGAGGTCTTCATACCATCCTCACGTCTTCCCGGATTGACATTAAAGGAGGTGCTACTCATCATTGAGCTACAGGTGTGTTTTGTTGTTTTTGAGGATTTTTTGGGCAATCCTTAATCAAATGCTCCCTGCCACAATCCTTGCAATATGCTCCTTCTATTCTTAATGTAGGAGGTTGTGGACAGTCTCTAATGAAATGATCTCCTCCACACCTATAACAAGTTATCTTTGGTCCTCCTTTGAATTGAGGTTTTTGATTGGACATATAATTATTGGTTATATACATGAAAGTGGCAGTGTCCATCTCAATTCTTCCATTTCCCAAGTCTAAGGCTTGTAACTCTGGCTCTCCTGATTCATAACCTTCCCATTCTTCTTGATATCCTTCATTCCATTGATAATCCTCCTTGTATGGTGACTTTGTTTTTGAGTTTCCCTCCTCTATTGGTGTGTATTTGATTGGTACCACATTTGTTGGTATCGGAGGTTGTTGCCCAAGCACAGGTCTTGGTTGCTCAATATACACTGATTCTCTTTGGCTCCCATAGTCTCTCTCCTTTATGGGTTGTTTATTATAGAAGCATTCCTCCCTGGTATGATTTGTCCATTTCCTCTCTAGTGTACAATATTTGAGTGTTTTTCTATCTTGCAAATGTGGAGGTTTTTGATATGGGCAATGTTGTACCAGATGACTTTCTCCACAATTGTAGCATTTTTTATTTGTGTTTATCCTGGAGTTTATCAAATTGGCTTTAGTGCTTACCTCTAGGGCTTTAGCAATGGCCTGAGCCAATTCTTCTGCTGGAGGAATTTTATCTTCATTTGATCTGGGTTGATCAAATGCTAACAGATCTTGGCCTCTGTTATCCTCCAAATCTATTGCCTCTTTTACACAAGCTCCTAGATCAGGACATCTTCTGTAGTACACTAGGGTTCTTAATTGTGAACTTCTTAACCCTTCTATGAATAGGGATACTTGTCTAGCCATGGAAGGTACTTCCTCTTTAGGGCATCTGTCAATATATTGCTTAAATCTCCTGGCTGCTTCTCTGACATTTTCATCTTTTTGTTGTTTAAAACTGTGTATCAGAGTGGCTGTGCTATGTTTTATTCCGGTCTTTGAGAATTCTCCAATAAAGGCTTCTAGGAAGGATTCAATATCTAGGTACATTTCTTTTCTCAAATGGATGAACCAAGATAATGCTGGTCCTGTTAGGGTTAGACCAAATGCCTCAAATTGAACTTTGTAATCTTCCACCTCCTCAGCTCTAATTAATTGCCTAAACTCTGCAGCATGAGCATGAGGATCTGAATACCCTTCATTTTTTATTTTTCATACATTTGGCTACTTGATATGGTCTCAACATTCTACCCTGAGGTTGCCAATGATGTCTTCTTCTAAGTGAAAATTCATTATATCCTTCTAATTCCTTGTCAAAGGGATTCGGGGAAGCATGTGTCCTCCTCCCATGTTGTTGCTCAGTACTAGTGTAGTTTTCATGTGGTCTAGGTAAATCTGGTTGTCCCATGTTATTTTCCCAAGGTCCTTTGTCAGCACATTGCCCTAAGTCATTTGAATTTTCTAGGTCTGGGGAGAAGATGTACACACACCCTTGCCTATCCTCATACCTACCATCTTTGAACTGAACTACTGGTGTTATGTTTAGGGGAACTTCTAAGTTTCTCAATCTAATGAGAAACTTATGCATTCCACCCTGATATACATAGGTGCCAAACCTATTTGTATACATGTATTTGAGGATATTTCTATAATCCCCAGTTTCAATGGGCTCATTTGTTTCAGTTAAATTTTCCATGTTGTTCTCTTGCCCTAAATTTCTTTCTTTCCCTTCTCCTACTACTGACTCTATCTCCTTCCTTCCTAGGTCTTGCCTAGTATGTGAATTTAGTTTGTTCCCAGACATAAGGATCATTCACCTAATTTTCACGATTTTCTAACTAGGATAGTGTTTTTTCACGATTTTATGACTAAAAACATGTTTTCCACGATTTTGAACTCCAAATCATGTTTTCCACGATTTTATGTTCAAAATAATGTTTTTTCACGATTTTCTGACTAAAATCGTGTTTTTCACGATTCTCTAACTAAGCTAGTGTTTTTTCACGATTTTATGCTCAAAATCGTGTTTTTCACGATTCTGTGCCCAAAATCGTGTTTTTCACGATTCTGTGCCCAAAATCGTGTTTTTCACGATTTTGTGCTCAAAATCGTGTTTTTCACGATTCTATGCCCAAAATCGCGTTTTTCACGATTCTGTGCTCAAAATCGTGTTTTCCACTATTCTGTGCTCAAAATCGCGTTTTTCACGATTTTGTGCTCAAAATCGTGTTTTCTACGATTCTGTGCTCAGAATCGTGTTTTTCACGATTCTGTGCCCAAAATCGCGTTTTTCACGATTTTGTGCTCAGAATCGTGTTTTCCACGATTCTGTGCCCAAAATCGCGTTTTTCACGATTTTGTGCTCAAAATCGTGATTTCCACGATTCTGTGCTCAGAAAAGTGTTTTTCACGATTCTGTGCTCAAAATCGCGTTTTTCACGATTTTGTGCTCAAAATCGTGTTTTCCACGATTCTGTGCTCAAAATCGCGTTTTTCACGATTTTGTGCTCAAAATTGTGTTTTCCACGATTCTGTGCTCAAAATCGCGTTTTTCACGATTTTGTGCTCAAAATCGTGTTTTCCACGATTCTGTGCTCAAAATCGTGTTTTTCACGATTTTGTTCCCAGACAATCGTGATTGCTCACAATCGTAAATAACACGATTTTCTTATGAAAATCGTGTTTTGGGAATCGCGATGTTGTCCTTAGTTCAGAAAATCGCAATTTTGTTGGAATTTGGGGCCCCAGGATCGTTCCAATACTAAAACCTCTTGAGCATACACAACTTAATTGACAAGATGATAAGTGAGATAGAGAAAGAAAGAGATCTTGAGACAAGGATAGGGAACGTAAGCTGGATGCTTACTTCACTAAAAATAATAGATGTCCAAATTACAATATGGGAGTACTACTCAACCATATAAAGTGGTGCACTCACTAATGGAAGAATAAGAAGATGATGATACAAAATTTAGATTATGTCGAAATAATCTAAGTGTGTGTGAAGAGAATGAAGCGATGAAGCTAACAATATAGTGTAACGTAATTGTAAATTAACCACAAGGTTAACTCACAAAAGATAGTTACAACCACCTCGTAGAAGACTTCCTGCTGCAATGAGAGTAGCCTCTCCTTCACCACAACTTCACCTCCTTCAAGAGTGTGAGAACACTCTATCTTCAAGAAGATCTCCAAGCTCTAGATCTTTGAGTGAGTGAGTTACACAATGAGCCAAGGGCCTTATTATATAGTATTTGAGTATCCATGAAAAGCTAAAAGAAAGCTTAAAGCTACGGAAAAATTATGCGATCGCTAATTGGAAAAGCTTATCGAATATAACGTTGCCGTCCGTGTGTTTTTTAATAAAGCACAAAACTCAGCCGCTGTCGCGTATGGGATTTGAACTCGGGCAGTTCGGAGAATGATTATAGAAGCCTTGGACTAGACCAAGTCGACATCCGCTTTGACTTGTTGAAGTTATGTAGAAGAGAATCTATATCCGGAGACTGCGCCCGCCTGGAAGGATATGGAGAAAGCTTTTTATGAAGCTGTTTGTTGGACCAATGAGGACATTGACTTCCAACAGATTTTGTGTTTGACTAGAGAATCGCGATTTGAACATTTTTTGAATTTTTTGAAGTGTTGATTTTCAGATTTCTCTTTCTTCTAATAGAATCGCTTTATTGAGTTTTTAACATGCAATGAAAGAGATTTATTAGAAAATAATTTTTTCCTACTGAAAACCAAAAACTCAGAAAATCGCGATTTCGTGATTTTGGTTATTTCCTATTTTTTGTGTTATAAGATCACTAAAATGCAAGAATATATACTCAAAATAATGTTGAGACTCTTTACCTTGATTGCTTGGTTGAAAATTTCTCCAAAATCTGAATTTTGCAGAAGGTCGTGATTTTTGATTGCACTCTCTCTCTCTCACTCTCACTCAAATGAATTTTTCTTTCAATTCCAGGTTTTTATAGTGTCCAGAAAATCGCGATTTTGTGTGATTTCCACAGTTCTTCACTCTTCCACTTGTCCAATCTTTACTTACCCAATCTTGATGACATCTCTTGCAATTATCTTTCTCAAAGAACCCAAATATGCTAGAAATTCCAGAAAATTTTCCTTATAGAAAATTGCGATTTTGTGCAGAAAATCGTGTTTTTTTTGTAGATCTTATCTTGTGCAAATTTGAGTATTCTTTCCTCTTGTTCTCTTTCAATATCCTCTACCCTTTGTAATTCACCAAACTCCTGTACTTTTGCCTCAAAATCACAACCTTACTCAGAAAATTGCGATTTTGTGCAGAAAATCGTGTTTTTTCTATACTTCTGATTTTATGCAAATTTGAGTATTCTTCTCTCTTGTTCCCCTTCAGTACCCTTTACCAACTCCAATTCCACAATCACCTGCAATTTTACCTCACAGTCACAATCATTAACCAGAAAATCGCGATGTTGTACAGAAAATCGTGGTTTTCAAATCTGCTAATTTTTTACAAATTTTTTGCTTTTCTCTTACTTGGTCCCTATTACTCTTATACACAAAGCTTCAGTCCAACTTCCTAAGAAGAAAAGAAATTTTTTTGATTGTTTTTGATGAATTTTATGAATTTTTTTAATATTTTGCCCTAAATAAAGGTAAACACTTCAATTAGGGTTTCTTGTTTGATGATCTACTGATCCTATGTTCCTTGATTGGTTATGATCTCTTATGGCTTAGCTATCAACACAGTTCATGAGAAAAACTTTCCAAAGAAAATGTGCTATGGAATGCAAGCATCAATTTTTGCAAAGATAAACTCAATCACACATTTCTTTTCAAAATGCAGATCAGCTTTGTTTCTCAAGATTTATGCTTTTGATTTGGTTAACAAATGAATCTTCTCTACTTGCATCTAGCTACTTTACCTGCCCTTTCCTTAGTGCAACCATGTTATCTTCCCAAGATCAACAATATTGCCTAGTACTTGGTCAAAAAGAACTCTAAAAATGCAAGAATAGACACATGTTACCTCATCTTAAGCTTTCTTGATCCAAATTTTCCACACACCTGCACTTTTACTTCAACAATGTAATGAGCAACTATCAATTTACAAAAATTCAAGCACTTCCAATTCTAAAAGATGATCTATTGCTTTCTTTTCCCAAAAGACAAACAAAGACATCTACCTTTTCATATTCACATTTCTTGATCAAACAGAAACAGAAAGAAACAGAAACAGAAAGAAAAGGCTCCTCGTGAGGGCCTTTGTTATGAATGCCTAGGTCGGCATGCTTATAGGATGTTTCCTAAGAAGAAAAAGAAGATATCTGCAGCGCTGGTGGTGGAGAGGCAACAGTCCTCACCATCCACTCCATCATCTCCTTTGGATTTTGATCTTCTAGCTATAGACACAGACAGATCCTCCATCTAAAGATAAACAACCCATCTTAAATATAACAGTCACTAAGAAGGTTAAGAATGTTCCAGATGTGCTGTTATCCCTAGTAGCTCAGAAAGGGTATCAGTTTCCAAACACCGAGTTAGTTGTCATGAGTGGGGAAGTTCATGGACATCTCATTAAAGTTCTATTTGATATAGGATCCACACATAATGTTATTAACTCTTCCTTAGTCAAGAAACTAAAGTTGAAGACTACTCCATCTGCATACACCTACAGAGTAGAGTTGGCAGATGGGAAGGGATCTGAGATTTGGGATCAACGAGTTGTTGGATTATGTTGGAACATCAAGCTTACACTATGCTTGAGGTGGATTTGATCTACATCAAAGGCTATCGCGTCGAAAGAATATCCGTTGGAGAGTTCTTTTTCTTATGCTCGCTTATTGTATTTTTTGAGAAATTTTTGATGGTTCATTTACCGTTGTAAAAGCCTTGAGCTTTACACATGTAAAGGTAGAAAGATAGAGCCCAAATCCCACAAATTTTTGGTGGTTGAAGCTGCATTCGATCAAGCAATCAATCACCTAAAAGTAGATCAAACTAGATCTTCACTTTTCCTAGATTGTAGGAAAGTGAATTGATTCCCTCCAACAACCATTCCCACCTTCATTTGAATTCAAATTCAACTTGTAAAAGTCGTAGAACACTCCTAGAGTCTATATAAAGACTTGGAATTACTTGTACAATACATGGAAGCAATATACATACATTTGTGACCATCATTGTCTGGGTCAATCTCTACGTATTCCTAAAAAATAGGAAGTACCACCGGTGAATGTCGCATTCATTCCTATAGCATATTTTGCTTATTCCTTATACTTTTGTGCTTTCTATACACTCAGCCCTATGTGTATCACTCCCATAAAAGTATTTTTTCTAATTGTAATCACGCTGGTCGCTATGGGCATTTGAAGTTCATTGTCTCTTCCATAGATAGTAAGTTCTTTGAGCTAGTCGACCTACGAACTTATCTATTTTGTATCGACTCATTCTCCTTGATGCTCCAAAGTACATAGTGTGATTCTTTGCACTTAGCGCATGCCTATAAGGTCTATTTGAGTCTCCATAAGCTCAAGGGCTGGTCTTGTGCCGGTTGTCTTGACCAAACTTCGTCGCTTCAAAACGCACTTTTCTACCTTCTACAAGCTTCTCCAAGTTCTTTCAGTGGTATCAAAGCTAGATCAAGATGGGTGACGGATTTCCGTGAATGATCGAGAAGCTTGATCGACACAACTACGCGGCTTGGCAAACCAGAATGGAGGCCTATTTGCAAGGTAGAAATCTTTATGGAATTGTAGCAGGTGATGAAGCTATGCCTATTCCAAGATCCAAAGGAGGACCTACACAAGAGGAGACAGATAAGCTCACACTTTGGTGCGCAAGGGATGCTCAAGCAAGGTCGTACATACTGAACTCTATCTCTGACTTTCTATTACCACATATTAGAGGATGCAAGACATCTCAAGAGACTTGGGATGCCCTCGAGACTTTCTTTTCTACTAGTACCAAAGCAAGAAAGAATCATCTTTGGAACGAGTTCAACCAAATGAAGAAGACACCTAAACAAACCATCACAGAGTTTGTTACCAACGTCAAAGAGGTTCCAGATCAATTAGCATCCATTGGAGAGCTGATTGAAGAAGAGGTCATCATGAGGCAAATTCTCAATGGCATTCGAAGTGTGATAAGCAATGGCAATCCTTCACGACGGCTTATGATCTCATCATGGATGTGGAAACTCCAGACTTCAACATCTTTCTTGGAAAAATCTTCAATCAAGAAGCCAAAAGTAGCATAAAGGAAGGTAACTCTTATCATGGAAATTAATCTAGTGCTCTATATGCAGATAAGAAGCAGAAATGCAAGAAGAAGGAAGAAGATGAAGAAGAGACTTCCCAAGCCAACTTTGCAAGCAAGAGCAAGTGGAAAGGGAAGAAGAAAGGACCAAAGCAAGACAAAGCCAAATGTCAGAATGTTCAACCTTGTGCCATATGCGATAAGACCAACCACACCACTCAGAATTGCTGGTTCAATAGGAAGACCCAGAAAGGAAGTGGAAGAGGTGAATATGGCAGCAATAGAGGCAGAGATGGACACAACTTCAACAATAACAATAGAAGCTATAATAGAAGGGACTACAACAATTATTCAGAAGATCAACCACATGAAGACTCATTGCTTCTCATGAATCTAAGCCACAAAGAAGGTGAAGAAGATGATCATTTGTTCTACATAGATTCAGGATGTTCGAATCATGTTGCAGGCAACATTGCTCTTCTATCTTGCAAGTTAGGTTCACCCAACATGGAGCTTTTGTGGAAGATCCTTGTCAAGGCTTCAAAAAGATAGCCCGAGGTGAGAAGCATGATAGGCTCTTTACTTTTGAAGTAGGAGAAACCAGGAACATAGCTCTATTCAACTTTGGGTCTCAAACCCTAGGTGAGCTTGAAGTGTGGCATAAGAGACTTGCTCATGTGAATGAAAGAACCTTGAAGGATATATGCAGGCATCAAAGTGCTCTAGGACTGCCGAACATATCAAAGCAACACATGATCAACAGGTGTGATGCATGTGAGATTGGGAAGGCACAAAGATAACCATTCAACCACAAAGGCTACATCCACAACAACTTATTGGACTTAGTACATACAGATGTATGGGAACCAAGTCAAGAACCTTCATTGGGTGGATCAAGGTATTATGTCTCATTTATTGACGAACATAGTAGATGGACTATTCTATACTTTATCAAGAGTAAGAATGAAGTGTTTGATTGCTTCAAGAAGTATCTTGCACATGTGGAGAATCATACAGGTAGATCACTAAAGAAGCTCAGATCTGATGGAGGGGGAGAATACTTCTCCAAAGAGTTTGATGAGTTCTTGCAGGAAAAAGGTATCAAAAGGGAAGTGACTACTAGGTACTCCCAACAAATAAATGGAATTACAGAGAGGAGAAACAAGACGTTGGTTGGATCAGCCCAAACAATGCTTGAAGAGAAGAAGTGGCCACATTATCTATGGGCAGAAGCTATTTCAATTGTTGTGTACCTTGTCAATAGACTACCATCCAAATCACTTCAAGGTATGACTCCTTATGAAGCATGGCATGGTAGAAAACCTAGTCTTGGACATTGTAAGGTTTTTGGTTGTTTAGCTTATGTTCATGTACCATCACAAATAAGAGGTAAGCTAGATGAAAGGGCAACAAAGGCAGTGTTTATTGGATATGATTCAACTCAGATGGGTTACAGGTTCTTCAATCCTTCAACAAAGCAATTCACTACAAGTAGAGATGTTGTGTTTGAAGAACACAGGTCTTGGTTGTTGGAGACCTTTTAATCTCCAAAGACTTGATCTATACTGATCTAAGAACACCTCTATATCAATTATAGACCAAACTTTACACGAATGTTACTTTGATTTACCAAATCATTCATGAACAATTCTCTGAGTGAGATTTTTTCTTCTTCAAGAAGTCTGCTTCAAAGATTGACTTCATTACCTGCACATATCTTTAGATTTCTTCAATCTAATGATATACATACCTCCAAGCTACCTTTGCCCAATTATATCAACCATTAGCCCTTCAAAAGAATCATTAAAACTTCAATTTGATCCTTAAGATCAAAAGTATGTCAGAAACTATCTTCCTGAATAAGCGACTTTGACATAGGTAACTTCTAAGGTTGATTTCTCATAGCACAGATCCCATTTTGCTAAATGCTTTTAGCCATAGCTTACTTACTGTCTAACTTAGATTTTGAATGCTCACTTATAAAAAACTTTACACTGTGCACTGAGATCTAAGCAAAACATTGACACGAAAAAATGCGCGACTTTGAGAGATCATCTGTAGACTTTACATATACATGTTCCTATTGATCATACTCACAGCATGAAAGGAATTAGACCATGAAACTTTGAACATAGCTTCATTAGCTTCTATAGTAGATGTGTACAAAAGGATTTCTGATCCACATGATCAGACTGAGAGAAATCAGAGAAAGACTCGACGCTAACTCGTGAAGATGACTCTCTACACATCTACCTTAATGACACGGCTTCTAATGACTCTCACATATATTTCCTATTTCCTTACATCATTGACTTATATACATATGGTTCTAGACTTATCCAATTTCTATTACATTACTCCTTATCGTCCTAAGGATTATCTAAACTCAGATTACAAGAATTTCCACCTGTAATGTACATATGTATACAAACTTCATTTCTAAGATCTCTTCACTTTCTCAAAGTGTCTTCTTCCACTTCAATCTGATCATGAGCTTGCTTCAAACTCTTTGTAATCACCAATTTGTGATTGGTTTGTTCCAACAGCTCCCCCTCAATCACTAATTGTGATTGTTCCATTCTTCTTCACTCATGCCATCTCTTTGAATCTCTATAGCTTAGGTCCATCCAAGCTTTTTGTTAACACATCTCCAACTTGTTCTTTTATTGGAGTATACATCACTTCAATCTCTTTGTCAAGTACCTTTTCCCTCAAGAAATGATACTGAATCTCTATATGCTTAGTCTTGGCATGAAAAACAGGGTTAGCTACCAAATACAATGAACTCATATTATCTCCAAAAATAATTGGAGTACTCTGATTAGTTCCAAAACTCTTCAACAATGTGTTTAACCATATCACTTCTTTTGCAGCCTCTACCAATCCTTTATACTCAGCTTCTGTGGATGACAAAGCAACTGTATGTTGCTTCTTTGAGCACCAAGAAACTAACTTATCTCCAATATAACAGAGATACCCATGAGTGGACCTTCTATCATCTGAATCACCTGCCCAATCTGCATCACTAAACACTTTGATTCTTGTATCAGAAGTAAATCCATAATACAAGCCTTCATTAAGGGTTCCTTTGATATATTTGAATACCCTTTGAGCTGCAATCCAATGAGTCTTCTTTGGACAATGCATAAATTGTGATAACACACCTACTGCATATGATAAATCTGGCCTTGTCAAGGTAGCATAGATTAAACTACCTACCAAACTCTGATATTTCTTCATGTCATTGAATTCTTCACCTCCATACCTACTCAACTTATGATTTACCTCCAATGGTGTACTTGAAGGCCTGCAATCCTCCATGTTGAATTTGACCCGAAGATTCTTTAAGTTTCTTGTGTAACATATACTCCATGTTGAGTATATACAATCTGCATTCCTAAGAAATAATATAAGTTTCCCAAATCACTTATCTTAAACTCCTTCTCTATTTGTTTCTTAAGCTCATTAATTCCTTGAGCATCTGTACCTGTGACAATGATATCATCAACATAAATACACATATATATGTATCCATTTTCACTTGCCTTCATTAGCAAGCTACTATCTGCCTTTGATGCTTGAAATCCACATTCATTTAAGAACTTAACAAGCCTGTAATTCCATGCTCTTGGGGCCTGCTTCAACCCATACAAAGCTCTCTTGAGCTTACACACATAATCTGATCCAATTTAATCCATGAAGCCTTCTGGTTGCTCCATGTACACTTCATCTGCAATGTATCCATTCAAAAATGAATTCTTCACATCTAATTGTGACAACTTCCATCCTTTACAAGCTGCAATAGCAATCAATGATCTAATTGTAGACATCTTAGCAACAGGACTAAAGGTTTCATCATAATCTACCCCATAAGTTTGGGCATAACCTTTGACCACAAGTCTAGCCTTGTATCTAGACACCTTACCATCTACAAACCTTTTTGTTTTATACACCCACTTACATCCAATGACTTTCTGATTCTTTGATCTTGGCACTAATTCCCATGTTTCATTTTCAAGTAGAGCATCATACTCTTCTTGCATTGCCTTCTCCCAATTCTGTTTACCTTTAGCTTCTTCATATGTGATTGGATCCTCTTCTGTCTTCACAATGTAAGCATAATCTTTTGTTGTTAAGAAAGATGTATCATAGCTATACCTGATAGGCTCTTTTCTTTCCCTTGAGGATCTTCTGACCTCTGCACTTCTTGAAATCTCAGCCATATTTGATTCTGGATCAAATCTTGGCCCATCTTCAACATTATCCTGCAATTTACTTTTATAATCAACATCATCAATATCTTCTTCATACACACTTACTTTTGCCTTCCCTTTTCTTTGTATTTCTTTGTCATCTGCATAATCATTTGTTGACCCTGTATACCATGTGCTTTGCTCATACCACAATATGTAACCCATCTGTCTATCATCATACCCAATAAACACATACTTCTCTGCTTTGGGTTCTAGCTTATGTCTCAATTGTGAAGGAACATAAGCATATGCTAAACATCCAAATACCTTACAATGATCAAGAGTAGGCTTCTTACCCCACCATGCTTCATAAGGAGTTCTTCCCTCCAATACTTTACAAGGTAACCTATTCACAAGGTATGTTGCAGTGTTGATAGCTTCTGCCCATAAGTAATTTGGACAATTCTTTTCCTTCATCATTGCTCTTGCAAACTCTACAAGAGATCTATTTCTTCTTTCTACAACTCCATTTTGTTGAGGGGAGTACCTGCAAGTTACTTATCTGTTTATACCTGCATTCCACAAATAATCATCAAGCTCTTTAGAAAAATACTCTCCCCCTCCATCTGATCTCAAACCTCTTGAGCTTTTGTCCTATAATCCTTTCTGCATAAGCATGATAATGCTTGAATGTCTTGAACACTTCTGATTTGTCCTTGATTACATATAAAGTAATCCATCTGGTTGCATCATCAACAAACAACACATAATATCTGGATCCATTTATGCTATAGTCCCTTGAAGGACCCCACACATCTGTATGAACTAACTCAAGCATGTTTGAATACTTGTATCCTGATTTGTTGTAAGAACTTTTGTGTGCTTTACCTAATTGACAAGCTTCACACTTGTACACCATGTGTTGCCCTTCAACTTTTGGCAAACCAAGCACCACATCATTCCTTGACATTTCCTTTATGGCTCTCTCATTGAAATGACCTAGCCTTTTATACCATAAGTCTAACTCAAACATCTTTTGACTTCCATAAGTAAATAGAGCATGTCCCACATTACCTTGAACTTTGAGAGTAAACAACCTTCCTTCCTTTTTACCTGCAATAATGTTTCTATATCCCTGATTTGGATCTTGCACATAGACACCATCATTTGTGAATCTGACTTCATATCCTTTCTCCACAATTTGCCCTACACTTATCAAGTTTTTAGGAATAGTAGGAACATAAAGTACCTTGTTCAAGAGTGTACTTCCATTCTTTGTCTTCACTGATCCAATGCTTTCCACCTTATGCTTAGTATTGTCACCTGTTTGAATTGTATGTCCATTCACCTTTGCTTCCATATTAGTCATCAAGGATATATTGCCACTCAGATGATTGCTACATCCTGAGTCAATATAAAACACCCTTTGGTCTTCTCCTACTGCTTCATGAGTTGCATTCAAGATGAGAGTCATGTCATCCTTTTGATGTGATGCATAATTATAATAATTGTTGTTGTAGGACCGAGATTGAAAACTTCTTCCACCTCCTCTAGCATATGATGTCCTACCACCTCTGCCTCTGAATTGCCTCTTTGCTTTCTGCCTCCTCTACCTCTTTGATTAAAATTCTGATTATTATTTCCTCCATTTTGATTGTTATACCAACAATCATTTGCCAAATGCTTGGTTCTGCCACAAATCCAACAAGCTTTAGTATTATCTTTGTTCTTACCTCCTCTTCCTTTACCTGTGAAGTTCATCTTTCCTTTTGTAAAGTTAGCTTGACTTGAAGATCCTTCATCATCAGTTGACTGCTTCCCTTTGCCATTCTTTTTCTTGTCCTTGGAGTACATAGCTTGACTTGCACTCATATCATTATCTCCCTTAATGTCGTGCTCAAAAGTTAGCATGTGTCCTAGCAATTGATTAACATCAGGAGTAAAGTGATCAAGTGACAATTCTATGGACAATATGAAAAGCTTCCACTTCTCATCTCCTCTCAAACCTGTAAGTATTTGCCTTACGAACTTATCCTCTTCAATGTCTTCATCTACTACTCCCAAGCTATCTGCAATATCCTTCATCCTTGCCACATAATCAGAAATTGATTGTGAACTCTTCTTCTTAAAGGTTGTAAACTCTGCCCATAATGAAGACTTCCTTGACTTGGTTGTGTTTTGGAAATGCTCTTCCAAAGCATTCCACACATCTGTTGCACTTTCCAATCCTCTGATGTGAGGTAAAACATAATCATTTACAACCATGTAAATGATGCTCCTAGCTTGAGCATCCTTTCTCATCCAAGTCTTCAAATCTGCAAGCTCTTCCCTAGTTGGAATACTAGGATCTGCAAACTCAGGCTTTTCTTCTTCTCCTGTAATGAATGCCATCAAATCTTTGCTCATGAGGTGTGCCTCCATCCTCATGGACCAAGCTGGATAGTTCTCCCTATCTAGCTTATCAATCTGCAAGCTTTCTCCCATCTTTTGATCTTTTGTATCTGCAATTACTATGATTTATGATAATAAAGTGTACCTTTGATATGAAGCTTTGATCTTTATTAATCCTTCGAACTCATGCTTTGTACTTCTGCAGGTTATCTTCAAGAATTTGTCCTTGTCCACCTTCAATTAGAAGGAACTTCAATATCTGCAGCAGTCGGGACCTCCAATGCCTTTACTTCACTTGTATTGCACCTTCAGCTCTGATACCACTGTTGGAGACCTTTTAATCTCCAAAGACTTGATCTATACTGATCTAAGAACAGCTCTATATCAATTATAGACCAAACTTTACACAAATGTTACTTTGATTTACCAAATCATTCATGAACAATTCTCTGAGTGAGATTTTTTCTTCTTCAAGAAGTCTGCTTCAAAGATTGACTTCATTACCTACACATATCTTTAGATTTCTTCAATCTAATGATATACACACCTCCAAGATACCTTTGCGCAATCATATCAACCATTAGTCCTTCAAAAGAATCATTAAAACTTCAATTTGATCCTTAAGATCAAAAGTATGTCAGAAACTGTCTTCCTAAATAAGCGACTTTGACATAGGTAACTTCTAAGGTTGATTTCTCACAGCACAGATCCCGTTTTGCTAAATGCTTTTAGCCATAGCTTACTTACCTTCTAACTTAGATTTTGAATGCTCACTTATCAAAAAGTTTACACTGTGCACTGAGATCTAAACAAAACATTGACACGAAAAAATGCGCGACTTTGAGAGATCATCTACAGACTTTACATATACATGTTCCTATTGATCATACTCATAGCATGAAAGGAATTAGACCATGAAACTTTGAACATAGCCTCATTACCTTCTAGATTAGATGTGTACAAAAGGATTTCTGATCCACATGATCAGATTGAGAGAAATCAGAGAAAGACTCAATGCTAACTCGTGAAGATGACTCTCTACACATCTACCTTAATGACACTTGGCTTCTAATGACTCTCACATATATTTCCTTACATCATTGACTTATATACATATGGTTCTAGACTTATCCTGTGTCTATTACATTTTTCCTTATCATCCTAAGGATTATCTAAACTCAGATTACATGAATTTCCACCTGTAATGTACATATGTATACAAACTTCATTTCTGAGATCTCTTCACTTTCTCAAGTGTCTTCTTCCACTTCAATCTGATCATGAGCTTGCTTCAAACTCTTTGTAATCACCAATTTGTGATTGGTTTGTTCCAAAATTGGTATGATGAAGACAAACAAAAGGTAACATTACCATATGATCTTGATTCTGACTCTCATCAATTAGGAAGCAAGCATGATACAGAGGTCCACGATCCAAGAAGTGATACAGAAAATAACCAAGATGAAAGAGAAAGGGATTACAAGCTATGGAAGTCAAGAGGCAAAGCAAAGATGCAAGAGGTTGGAGAATGCTCAAAACAAGCACCTAGAAGATCAGCAAGAGAGAAGAAACAACCAGAAAGGTATGGATATGATTCCATGTTTGTTACGAAGCATTCAATCTACTTGGCAAAAGACTCTATTTCAGAGGAACCCTCAAACTATGAAGAGGCAAAGGGAAACCCTAATTGGGAAAAGGCCATGAATGAAGAGATAGATGCATTGAAGGAGATGGACGCTTGGGATTTAGATCCAATGTCGCCGAATCAAAAGGTATTGGTTGTAGATGGGTATATAAAGTTAAAAGAAATTCAGATGGATCAGTTTGCAGGTACAAGGCAAGATTAGTTGCCAAAGGATACTCACAAACTCATGGTATACACTATGAGGAAACATTCTCACCAGTTGCAAAGATGACTACAATCACGGCATTGATAAGTGTAGCTGCTGCAAGGAATTGGAGACTCCTCCAACTTGATTTGAAAAATGCATTCTTAAATGGTTGGATAAGTGAAGAGGTATACATGTCGCAATCACCAGGTTTTGAAAACCCTAATCATCCATCTTATGTTTGGAGACTTAAGAAAGCATTGTATGGATTGAAACAAGCTCCTAGAGCTTGGAATTACAGATTGGTTACATATCTTCAAGATCAAGGGTTCAAAGCTAGCAGCTCAGATCCTTCTCTATTCATCAAAAGGGATCACGATGAGGTTATCTATCTATGTGTATATGTAGATGATATTATTGTGATAGGTGATGATCTAAATGGCATTCAAAGGATCAAGAGACACATGCAAGAGGAGTTTAAAATCAATGACCTAGGTGAGCTCACATATTTCCTAGGTATGCAGGTGATATATACAGATGAAGGAATGTATTTGACTCAAAGAAGATACATTCAGGATCTTCTTCTCAAGTTCAAAATGGAGAACACTAAACCTGCAGGTACACCTTTGGAGATGAATCATAAACTAAGTGTTTATGAAGGTCAGAAAATTGAAGACATTAAAGAGTATCAAAACTTGGTAGGTAGCTTGATATATGCTACTCATACAAGGGCAGACATCTCATATAGTATGGGAGTGCTTAGTCAGTTCATGCACTCACTGAGAAGACCACACATGGATGCGGCTAAGAGAGTACTTAAGTATCTCAAAGGTACAATCAATGAAGGTATATTCTATCCTTACTCTTCAGATTTGGATATCAAAATCTACTCAGATGCAGATTGGGCAGGAGCTAAGGATGATAGAAAAAGTACATCTGGTTACTTAGCATTTGCAGGTTCAAAGCTAGTGTTATGGAGTTCCAAGAAGCAACCAACAATTGCTTTATCTTCAATTGAAGCAGAGTACAGAGGCTTGACCATAGCAACTCAAGAGGCAATATGGTTAAAAGCATTGTATACAGATTTGGGACTAGTGAGTTCCAAACCTCACATATTTGGAGATAATGTAAGTTCCATGCATCTAGCGGCAAATCCTATTTTCCGTGCGAGAACCAAGCACATAGAAGTCCATTAGCACTTCATCAGGGAGAAGCTCATGGCAAAGGAGATCGAAATTTCTTTTGTTCTGACTGAAAAATAAGTAGCAGATATGATGACAAAGGCACTTGATGGAATAAAGCTTTGTAGATTCAAAGCTATGGCAGGTATTCAACCTATCAGAGAATGAAGACTCAAGCATACTTTAGTTTGAGGGGGAGCTGTTGGAACATCAAGCTTACACTATGCTTGAGGTGGATTTGATCTACATCAAAGGCTATCACGTCGAAAGAATATCCGTTGGAGAGTTCTTTTTCTTATGATCGTTTATTGTATTCTTAGAGAAATTTTTTATGGTTCATTTACCATTGTAAAAGCCTTGAGCTTTACACATGTAAAGGTAGAAAGATAGAGCCCAAATCCCACGCATTTGTGGTGGTTGAAGTTGCATTCAATCAAGCAATCAATCACCTAAAAGTAGATCAAACTAGATCTTCACTTTTCCTAGATTGTAGGAAACTGAATTGATTCCCTCCAACAACCATTCCCACCTTCATTTGAATTCAAGTTCAACTTGTAAAAGTCGTGAAACATTTCTAGAGTCTATTTAAAGACTTGGAATTACTTGTACAATACATGGAAGCAATATACTTACATTTGTGACCATCATTGTGTTGCTCCTTCAATTCTCTGCATCATCTTCTTCGCCAATAGTAATCTTGCAGAGGCTGCTGTTCTCTCTTGAGAGCTCCAAATTGAGTGAAAGATAGCTCATTGGAAAGGTTTAAGTGTCTAGTGTATGCCTGTAAATTTTCATAGCACTTGGTTCAGTATATTGGGAGAAATATGAGTTTTGCTATCTCGGGGTCAATCTTTGCGTATTCCTGAAAAATAGTAAGTACCACCGGTGAATGTCGCATTCATTCCTATAGCATATTTTTCTTATTCCTTATAATTTTGTGCATTCTATACACTCAAACCTATGTGTATCACTCCCATAAAAGGAGTTTTTCTAATTGTAATCACGCTGGTCGCTATGGGCATTTGAAGTCATTGTCTCTTCCATAGATAGTAAGTTTTTTGAGGTAGTCGACCCGCGAACCTATCTGTTTTGTATCGACTCATTCTCCTTGATGCTCCAAAGTACATAGTGTGTTTCTTTGCAATTATCGCATGCCTATAAGGTCTATTTGAGTCTCCATAAGCTCAAGGGCTGGTCTTGTGCCGGTTGGCTTGACCAAACTTCGTCGCTTCGAAACGCACTTTTCTACCTTCTACAAGCTTCTCCAAGTTTTTTCAGATTACCAGTCAAGATACAGACTTATAGAGATGAGCTAGATTTCGAGATTGCCAGGTTGGCTAGATTTGATCTCGTCCTCAGTAAATAGTGGCATGCAAGTAAGAAGCCAACTATTGATTTTCAGACTCACATATATCAATTCAATCATAATGGTTGCTCCATCATCATCCGTGGAGAGCCAGATGTAAAGGGGTACAGACGAGCATCTACCTCTGCAATGGTAAAAGCAAAGTGTAAGTATTTGTATTTCTTATATTTTGAGCATAAAGAGTTGTTAAGGTTACAGATTCAAACTAGTATGGAGGCTCAACTAGCTTCTAGAATGAAAACTGAATTCCAACACTTGTTTCTTTTAGAGTTACCTTCAGTTCTTCCACTCGCAGAAAAGTGGAGCATAGGATTGAGCTAGTACCAGGAGCTCATCCACCAGCCAGATAGCCGTATCAAATGAATCTACAAGAGGAGGCAGCAGTATGTCATACTATCGAGGAGTATCTTGACAAAGGACTCATTAGATCTAGTTATTCACATTTTGTATCCCCAGTGCTTTTGGTTCACAAAAAGGATGGATCTTTCAGGATGTGTATAGACTTTAAAGCATTAAATAAAGTTACAATAAAACATAGATATCCGATGCCTCGCATTGATGATATTGTGGATGCACTAGAAGGTGGTTTTGTATATAGTAAAATAGACTTAAAAAGTGGTTATCATCAAATAAGAGTCAAGGACAATGATGTACATAAAACAGATTTTCATACTAGATTTGGTCATTATGAGTATCTTGTAATGCCTTTTGGTTTAATTAATGCACCAGCTACTTTTATGATGCTCATGAATGATATTTTTCATCCTTTTATTGGTCAGTTTGTGGTTGATTTTGTAGATGATCTGTTAGTTTATAGTAAAAGATTGGAAGAACATGAATGTCATTTGCGTACGGTTTTTCAAATGTTGGATGACAATAATTTGTACGTTAACCCATAGAAGACACAGCTATGTTTATCTGAGGTTGAGTACTTAGGACATATAATTTCTGCAGATGGAATTAGAATGGATCCACGAAAATTTTCTCTCATCCTTGGTTGGCCGATTCCTCATAATGAGTGCGAGTTGCGATCATTCTTAGGATTATCTAGCTTCTATAGGAAATTCATTGCCAGCTATTCGCACATAGTTGTGCCATTGTCAAATTTGTTACAAAATAATCAAAAATTTGTTTGGACTAGTGCACAACAAAAAGCTTTTGAGAATAATCAAAAATTTGTTTGGACTAGTGCACAACAAAAAGCTTTTGACACATTGAAACAAGCAGTTTCAAGTGCTCCAATTTATTGGTGGTAGATCCCCAAAAACCTTTTCAAATAGAAACGGATGCTAGTGGCATCACAGTTGGTGCGGTTTTGATTCAAGATGGCAGACCAGTAGCTTTTGAAAGTAAGAAACTTTCTCCAGCTCAGAGAAACTGGCCTATCCATGAACAAGAATTACATGCAATAGTCCATGCTTTGAAGATTTGGAGACACTATCTATATGGTGCAACTTTTAAAGTATACACAGATTATCACACATTGAAGTATTTCTGTTCCCAGCCTGATCTTCGAGGGAGACAGGCTAGATGGCTGAGTTGATGCAAGAATTTCATATGGAAATTTTATATAGAAAAGGAAAAATGAATACAATTGTAGATGCATTATCTCGTATTTTGCATCAGATTAGCTTCACAGTTCTTGATAGTGATTTGATCCAAGAGATCAAAGATTCACAGAGTGAAGATGATTATTGTCAATCTATAATCAACAAATTATCACAAAATGATAAAGATCAAGCATTCTCAAATTTTCAAGTGGAGCAAGGTTTGCTCAAAAAGAAAGGGAAAGATTTGTGTGCCTAATTCCCAAGAAGGGAAGTTTAGAAAAGAGGTTATTTTCGAGAACCACGATGTACCTTATGCAGGACATCCTGGTATTGAGAAAACTTTGTAGTTGATCAGACATACTTTTTGGTGACCTAAGATGGTCAAAGATGTAAACAATTATGTAAGTCAGTGTTTTAAATGTCAGGTGAATAATGCGGAAAGGATTGGTACTCCTGGTCTACTACAACCATTGGAGATACCAAAGTACTGTTGGGATAGTATTTTCATGGACTTCATAATGGGTTTACCTAGGACACCATGACAAAAGAATGTTATTCTTATAGTGGTTGATTGTTTGAGCAAAATGGCACACTTTATTCCTATAAAGGAATCAGTGGAGGCTCCGCAAGTCACGAAACCATTTATTCAGAATATTTTAGACTGCATGGTCTACCTAAATCTATAGTTTCAGACAGGGATCACAGGTTCACAGGAAATTTTTGGAAACACGTGTTCAATAAGCTTCAAGTTCAACTCAAGATGAGTAGTGGAGAGCATCCACAGGAAGAGGGTCAGACCGAAAGATTTAATCAGATACTGGAAGATATGCTATGGGCATGTGTTTCAAAAAAGCAAACAGATTGGGATAGTTTTCTCCCATTAGTTGAATTTGCTTATAATAGTTGGAAGCACAAGACTACTAGGCTGGCACCTTTTGAGGTGATTTATGGATTTATTCCACAAAGTCCAGCTACCATTGGGTTACCCAGGAAATCTCCGAGTGCTTCACAGTTTGTGACAGATATGCAAGCTAACTTAAAAATAGCTCAGTTCAATCTCCAGCAAACTTCTGAAAGGATGAAAGCATTTGTAGATCGACATCAAACACCACGAACGTTTCAAGAGGGAAATCGTGTCTTTTTATAGGTTCCACTTGGTTCATCATTGACAATGGGTAAGAAACCCAAGTTATCCCTTAGATTTTGTGGACCTTGGACAGTAATCAAGAAGATTAGTGATGTCGCATATAAATTGCAATTTTGCCAGATCATTGCAAAGTTCACCCAGTTTTCCATGTTAGCAAGTTGAGACCATACATTTCTCGAGATGAGAATTATGTAGATGGTTTGGTTGCTTTAGAAAATAAAGCATCTCAGCCAGATGTTCCATTTTAGGTTCTTGATAAGAGGGAGAAAAAGTTAAGAAATTGCTCCATACCAGAGTATTTAGTAGCATGGACTAGCCATCTACTCACAGATGCTACTTGGGAATCAGAAGCTCTGATTCGCAAACACTTTCCTTCCTTGATCACTGAGGAAAGTGATCTCTAGAACGGGGAGAGAGTGTTAGATTTATTTAGACCTCCATGGTCTACCATTGGTCTACCTGCATTTGGTGGAGGACCCTAGCCGGGTCAAGGACCAGAGCTCAAGGGAGCCAAGGCTCTAGCACAGATCTTTGAGGTTATTCCATCTCCTTAGAGTGGCCATATGAGGAGTGTTTGGACCTTAGAGAACATTCTAGAGGTGCCAAGGGCAAGGGCTATTTAAGGTTGGGAGCAGAGTGGCAGGTAGCTAATTGGGATCTTTCAGCCATGTCAGTATATGTCAAGGACACTTCATTGAGATTTATTAGATTTATCTACCGAGAGTGATGGCACATTTGTTTCTTTCCAGCTCACTCATTCATGGACATTGGGTTTTTCCTTATGTACTGGTCTTTATATATTGCAGTAGTTCTATTCTTGTTTTCTAGGTCATTCTTGTACATTCCTTTTTATGTAAGAAGAAGAAGAAGAAGAAGAAGAAGATCATTCTTCGTTGCCTCAATCTAAGTGTGTGCTTCTCTTTGATTGTGCGACTCTGTGTGTGTATGTCTGTGTGAGCTCTCTTCCTTATCTCATTCCTCGTGACATGGTATGAGAGCCAATGTGGCTGTAGAGAGCTCGTGGAGAAGGCTGACGATGAAGAGTACGTGAGATGGCATGGAGAAAGCACGATTCACAAACGACCTTAGATTGCTATGAAAATTGGCATGAAGGTTGAAGAACTCTTTCGAGAGTTATCCCTTTAGGGTCACTTGTTTTTGTCAGATCAAAGTTTTGGAGCCATCTTGACCTCCGTTTTGAGCCTGCAAGGTGAGGCCCATAGGAAAACCAGGTCAGTTTAAGTATAACTTGCCTCGTGTTCGGCAACACTCTTATATTCCAGATCCAAAATTTCAAGCAATTGCGTGTACTATTGATACACTGAAACAATGTTTTTCTCAGATCAAAATGTCAGCTCATAGTGCGACAGTGTTCAAGCAGAAGTGCTACTTGTAGTGCTTTGTAGTGTTGTGAATTGCTACAAAAATTGGTAGCAAAAGGATATGCACAAACTTATGGCATTGATTATGAGGAAACATTCAGCCCTGTAGCTAAAATGTCTACTATCAGAACACTTGTTGCATTAGCTACAATAAAAAGATGAACATTGCATCAGATGGATGTGAAGAATGCTTTTCTACATGGTGAGTTACAAGAAGAAGTATACATGGACCACCCACAAGGATATTAAGATTCAAAGCATCCAAAATATGTTTTCAAGTTGCAAAAGGCACTGTATGGGCTGAAGCAAGCTCCTCGTGCATGGCATGGAAGGATTGTTGATTACTTAACTACCATTGGGTTTTCTGTGTCATGCAAATCATTCAATATATGCAAGGAAGGGTGATGATGGCATCACAATTGTGGCTATTTATGTTGATGACTTGATTGTAGGTGGTGATAATGAAGAAAGCATCAAAGAAGTAAAGCAACTTCTTATGCAGGAATCTCACATGAAAGATCTTGATGTGCTATGCTATTTCTTGGGCATTCAGTTTATACATACAGAAGCAGGTACATGCATGTCACAAACGCAATATGCCTTGAATGTGCTGCAAAAGTATGGTATGGCTGATTGTAAGCCAAAATCTATGCCATTAAGTTAGAATTTGAATTTAGATACTACATCCGGTGAAGCATTGGAAAATGCTACTATGTACAGGAAAATTGTGGGAAGCTTGATATATCTCACATTTACAAGGCCTGATCTAAGCTACACTATTGGACTTGAAAGTCAATTTATGTAGGTTCCTAGGAAGCCAAATTTGGATGCGTTGAGGTGCACTCTACGTTATGTGAGTGCTACTTTGGATTATGCATTGTTTTATGAGGCTGGTGTAGATTTGTAGGTTCATGGATACACCAATGCAGATTGGGTTGGTAGCATTCCAGATAGAACATCTACTAATGGCTTTCTATTCTCACTTGGGAGTACAGTTATTACATGGAGCAACAAGAAGCAAACGAGTGTTGCTTTGTCGAGTACAGAGGCTGAGTATAGAGGTGTTGCAATGGAAGCATGTGAGGCATCATGGCTGGAGATGCTACTTGCAAATTTAGGTGTGGAAGTGCAAAATCCTATCACTATCTATTATGATAATCTTAGCAGTATACAGCTAGCACGGAACCCTATTTTTCATGCTAGAACAAAGCATATCAAGGTACACTATCACTTCATCAGAGAGAAGGTATTAGAAGGTGATATTGATCTTATTTATGTGAGAACAGATGAGCAGGTTGTTGATATTTTCATTAAAGCACTTGGAGCAAAGAACTTGAAGAAGTTTCGGAAGATGCTAGGACCAGAGGACATGGCATTGAGCTTGAGGGGGGGTGTTGAGATATCAAGCTCAACATATGATGATCCACGATGATACATATCACTTTTTCATTTCTCTGATATGTATAGTGGTCACATCGATATATGTCAGGGACACTTCATTGAGCTTTATTAGATTTATCTACTGAGAGTGATGGCAATTTTGTTTCTTGCTAGCTCACTCATTCACAGACATTGGGTTTTTCTTTATGTACTAGTCTTTATATATTGCAGTAGTTGTATTCTTGTTTTTTAGGTCATTCTTGTACATCCTTTTTATGTAATAAAAGAAGAAGAAGATCATTCTTCCTTGCCTCAATCTGAGTGTGTGCTTCTCTTTGATTGTGAGAGTGTGTGTGTGAGCTCTCTTCCTTATCTCCTTCCCCGTGACAGTGTGCACCTAATCAGTTGGTCTTAATATATTCCAATTGCATTTTATAGGGAATTTTGGTGTTTGTAAATAGGTTGTGCTTGTGTTAACTACCGGTCCTTCCATATTAAAGGACATCTCTGAATCACTTGTTTTTGAACTGAGTATGTGTTGCACAGAAAAGAGGCACAAAAGAGGAGCCCAAAATTTTCAAATTAATGGGCATACTTTTCTTCTTCAAAATCCTAGAAAATTCCCTCAAAGCTATGTAAATGCACTAGAGGAGTCCTCTAGATGCACAAACCCAACTCTTTGTAATATATTTCTTGTAAAGTAGTAGGAAATTAGAGATTAGCCAATAAAGTGCCAGTCACTTGTGTGAAAGGACCATTTTGAGGGCACATATATATAAGTCACTTTGTGACTCTTTGTAAAGGCTTTTTGCCATTGTGAAGAAGGAGAGCTCCAAAATTTTGAATTTGGTTCTTTCCTGTAGATTTTCATCTTCACTATAATCTTTTGTGTGTGTGTGTGTGTGAAGCTTGGAATGTGTGTGTAGGACTGTTGTCTACCCGTTCCCATCACTTTTGAACTACTGTAGTGTGTGTGTGTGTGAGCAAGCATGAGTTGTGGAATGAGTGAAGGTGTTTCCCGCCATTCATTGTTTTGGCCATAACTTGAAGAGCGGTTGTCAGATTCAAACACTATTAGATGCGTCTCGTCGAGAGCTTTGAAATGAACCCCCTATTGGCCATATTTGGAGTTCGGGGCCAGGAGAAACATTCGAATTTGTGTTTATTGCTGTAGGTGGTATCGTGGCAGACACTTTCAGAGATTAAGTGAGTTGGAGAGGTAGTTTAGTCTTTTCTCTTGCATTCTAGCTGAACCACTTCATTTCCATCACATGTGCACATTGTCAGGAGGAGGGAGATAAGGAAGAGAGCTCACACACACACACTCTCACTCTCAAGGAGAAGCACACACACAGATTGAGACAAGGAAGAATGATCTTCTTCTTCTTCTATTACATAAAAGGAATGTACAAGAATGACCTAAAAAAAAGAATGCAACAAGTGCAATATATAAAGACCAGTACATAAGGAAAAACCTAATGTCCGCGAATGAGTGAGCTGGCAAGAAACAAATGTGCCATCACTCTCGGTAGATAAATCTAATAAAACCCAATAAAGTATCCATGACATATACTGGCATGACCACTATACATGTCAGAGAAACAAAAAACTGGTACGTGTCATCCTGGATCATCACATGTTGAGCTTGATATCTCAACACTCCCCCTCAAGCTCAACGCTTGTAATCCAAGCATCTTCCAAAACTTCTTCAACTTCTCAGCTCCAAGTGCTTTGGTGAAAATATCAGCAACCTGCTCATCTATTCTCACATAAACAAGATCAATATCACCTGCTAATACCTTCTCTCTGATGAAGTGATAATGTACCTCGATATGCTTTGTTCTAGCATGGAAAACAGGGTTCCGTGCTAACTGTATGCTGCTAAGGTTATCACAATAGATAGTGATGGGCTTTTGCACTTCCACACCTAAATCTGCAAGTAACATCTCCATCCATGATGCCTCACATGCTGCCATTGCAGCACCTCTATACTCAGCCTCTGTACTCGACAAAGCAATAGTGGGTTGCTTCTTACTGCTCCATGTAATAGCTGCACCTCCAAGTGAGAAAAGAAAGCCACTAGTAGATCTTCTATCTGGAGTACTACCAGCCCAATCTGCATCGGTGTATCCATGAACCTGCAAATCTACACCAGCTTTATAAAACAATGCATAATCCAAAGTAGCACTCACATAACGTAGAGTGCGCCGCAGAGCATCCAAATGTGGCTTCCTGGGAACCTGCATATATTGACTTTCAAGTCCAACAGTATAACCTAGATCAGGCCTTGTAATTGTGAGATATATAAGACTTCCCACAATTTTCCTGTACATAGTAGCATTTTCCAATGCTTCACCTGATGTAGTATCCAATTTCAAATTCTGATCTAATGGCATAGAAATTGGCTTACAATCAGCCATACCATACTTTTGCAGCATATTCAAGGCATATTGCCTTTGCGACATCTATATACCTATTTCTGTATGTATAAACTCAATGCCCAAGAAATAGCGCAGCACACCAAGATCTTTCATGTCGAATTCCTACATAAGAAGTTTCTTTACCTCTTTGATGCTTTCTTAATTATCACCACCTACAATCAGATCATCAACATAAATAGCCACAATAGTGATGCCATCATCAGCCTTCCTTGCATATAGTGAGTGATCTGAATCACACATAGAGAACCCAATGCTGGTTAAGTAATCAGCAATCCTTGCATGCCATGCTCGAGGGGCTTGCTTCAGCCCATACAAAGCCTTTTGCAACCTGCAAACATATTCTGGATGCTTTGAATCTTCATATCCTTGTGGCTGGTCCATATATACTTCTTCCTGTAACTCACCATGTAGGAAAGCATTCTTCACATCCATCTGATGCAAAGTCCATCCTTTTGCTGTAGCTAATGCAACAAGTGTTCTGACAGTAGACATTTTAGCTACAGGGCTGAATGTTTCCTCATAATCAATGCCATATGTCTGTGCATAACCTTTAGCTACCAATCGTGTTTTATACCTTCTTATGCTACCATCAGCATTATGCTTTACCTTGTAAACCCATTTGCAGCCTATGGATTTCTTTCCTTGCGGCAATGGAACCACCTTCCATGTATCATTTCCATAAAGTGCAGCCATCTCCTCATCCATAGCTTTTTCCCAATTTGCATTACCAATTTCATCTTCAAAACAAGAAGGTTCAACATCTTGTATTACCTTTGTCATGTAGGCACAATGGCGAGCCATGTAACTATCATATGTCAATCGTTGCATTGAATTACGCATCCTCCCAGATCTTCTTGGTCCTGGGTCACTTCTTCTTGTATCATCTGCATGTGCCCTTCTTACTCCTGGAGTCTTCACAGAGGGCAATCCAAGTTCCTCATCAAGACTCTTTTCTGAACCGCTTGAATCTCCATCAATGTCTTCAAAACCTGCACCTGTTTTACTACCAGCAGAAAGCTTTTCTTTACCTTTCTTGGATGTATTTGATGAATTTGCTGGAGTGAAATTTCCACGCAATCTTCCACTCCATGGATTTGAGTTGGAACTATTGCTTGGTGATGCATCCGGTCCACTCAAAACTTGAGATTCTACACTAGATTTTTCAGCATTTTCTTTGTCATTTGGTTCAAGATTCAGTCCTTCTTTGGCATCTGCATAGAAGCTTGACATTTCATCAAATACCACATCTCTGCTCACCTTCACCTGTCGTGTGAGTGGGTTATAACATTTGTACCCCTTTTGCTCAAGGGAATATCCAATGAAGACACATTTTTCTGCTTTCGGATCAAGCTTCGTCCTCAACTCATCTGGAACATGTACATATGCAATACAGCCAAAAAATTTCATATGTGATAAGTTTGGCTTTTTACCTGTAAACTTCTCTTCATGTGTAACTTGATGTACAGCAGCAGTCAGAGTTCTGTTCATGATGTATACAGCAGTATGCACAGCTTCTGCCCAATAACAATGAGGCATATTCTTCTCAGCCATCAAGGCTCTTGCTATTTCTGCAATATGTCTATTTTTGCGTTCAGCAACACCATTCTGTTGTGGTGTGTACCTGCATGAAAACTGACGCCAAATTCCATGATTTTTTAGCAAACTGCTGAACTCATTTGACATGTATTCACCTCCTCCATCAGATCTTAATGTTTGAATGTACTTCCCCTGTCTGCTTTTCCACCATAACTTTAAAATTTTGGAAGTGAGTAAACACCTCGCTCTTCTCTTTCATGAAATATACCCATACTTTGCGTGTATGGTCATCAATGAAAGTAACATAAAACTTGCAACCGCCCATAGATGTGGTCTTTGCTGGACCCCAAACATCTGTATGTACTACTTCTAGTACATTCTCACTAACATGCTTGTCATGTGGAAATGATGCTCTTGATTGTTTACCAAATTGACATGTTGCACATACCTTTTGCATTTTTGCAACTTTGAAATTTGGTAGTCCATGGACAATCTCCTTTGACTGCATCAGTTTTGGCCTTTGCAAGTTTGCATGTCCAATCCGTTTGTGCCATATCTCTATATCTGCAATAACTACTGCACCTTTTGCAAACATGGCTGCATTCATTTCAGGAATCTTCACATTTAAGGTGAACATCCTACCCACTTTGTTTCCTTTGGCAACCAATCGTCCATCCTTCTTGTACTCTTCTACATATAATCCATCAGCATTGAACCTGACTTGTAATCCCTGGTCAACCATTTGTCCAACAAAAACCAGATTCTTCGTTATATTTGGAACATGCAGCACATCAGCGAGATGTTTTACCTTTCCGTCCTCCATAGACAATGCTATGTTTCCTGTATGCTCAATAGGATGCGATGTATCATCACCTCTTTCAACATATCCAGGAACTGGCATTTTCTGCAAACTACTAAACCATTCTGCATGACTGGTCATGTGATTTGAAGCACCTGAATCAACATACCGGACATTATCATTCGATTTTGAAACACCAGCAGACATCGTATTCATCATGTGATGTTGAACCATAAACAACTTCTCAGAATCATCTGCACTTGTGGATGCATAGTTGTTTTGTTGCCTTCTGTTATTTTGATTCTTTAACCTGCAATCACGTTCAAAGTGTCCAGGTTTACCACAATTCCAGCATCCTTTACTATCATTACCTGAATCATTTCTTTGGAAATTTCTGCGACCTCTTTGGCTCCCCCTGCCTCGAAACTGTCCTCTTCCTCCTGCATGATTCTGTTGTTGACCTTGGTCTTGGTTACTGTTTCCTCTTCCACTTCCAAAACCTCTACCTCTGCCTCTTCCTCTGCTAGAGTAGAATACCTACTCAGAACTGGGCTTTCCTTGGGAGTTTGAATCCTCACCAAGATTCTTTTCTTCAATAATCAGCATAGATACCAAATCAGCAAAATTCGGAATATTTTCCTTGGTCTGTATAGAAGTTCTGAACTCTTATATGCAGCACTTCCACCTTATCATCATCATCTACATTCACGCCAATAGATGCAAGTGACTCACATATGCTTTTGATTTTTAGAGTGTAGTCACTTACCGACATGCTCTTTTTCTCCAATGTATGCAGCTCGTTCTTGAGTTGCAATTTCCGTGCCTTTGTATTGGTCTCCTTCAAGGTGACCAAACTGTTCCAAGCCTCTTTTGGATTCTTGGCATCCTGTATGTGTCCAATCATGCTATCCTCTATGCTAACAGATAGCCAATACATTACCTTTCGTGCTCCTTGATTCCATTCCTCATATGCTCTTAACTGTTCTGCAGTCCGATTCCTTTCTGGTAACTGCAGAGCATTTTCATTCTCTCCTTCGATGTACTTCCAGTAGCCTTTTCCCATCAGGAAATTCTTCATTCTGAATCTCCAAGCATGGAAGTTGTTCTTGTCCAGCTTATCGCTCATAAGCTGACTCATTCCATCTGCGTTTGCCATTTCTACAAAAAATTCACAACACCGCAACACACTACAAGCAGCACTTCTGCTTGAACACTGTTGCACTATGACGTGACAATTCGATCTCAGAAAAACACAGTTTTCGTGTATCAACAGTACACGGAATCGCTTGAAATTCTGAATCTGGAATATATGAGTGTCGTCGAACACAACGCAAGTTACAGTTTCTGAAACTGACCTAGTTTTTTAGTGGGCCCCACCTTGCGGGCTCGAAACGGAGGTCGAGATGGCTCCGAAACTTCGATCTGACAAAAACAAGTGACCCTAAAGGAATAACTCCCGAAAATATTTTGAGGTCTTCTACCTTCACGACGATTTTCATAGCAAATGGAGGCCGTTTGTGAAATCGCATTTTCTTCACGCCTTTCCGTGTAGTCTTCACCGTCGCCTTCTCCACGAGCTCTCTACAGCCAGGCTGGCTCTGATACCATGTCACGAGGAGGGAGATAAGGAAGAGAGCTCACACACACACACTCTCACTCTCAAGGAGAAGCACACACACAGATTGAGACAAGGAAGAATGATCTTCTTCTTCTTCTTCTATTACATAAAAGGAATGTACAAGAATGACCTAAAAAAAAACAATACAACAAGTGCAATATATAAAGACCAGTACATAAGGAAAAACCTAATGTCCGCAAATGAGTGAGCTGGAAAGAAACAAATGTGCCATCAATCTCGGTAGATAAATCTAATAAAGCCCAATAAAGTATCCCTGACATATACGGGCATGACCACTATACATGTCAGAGAAACAAAAAACTGGTACGTGTCATCCTGGATCATCACATGTTGAGCTTGATATCTCAACACACATTTCCTCATACACTTGGTGTTGGAACTGAAGGACTCACAAGGCAAGGAAGCTTACGAAGGGAGTTAGAGAGAAGAGAAAGCACAAGCAGACAGAGTAGTCAACAACGATCTGGCAAGTAGGCCAATATTTTTTCAGGACACTAAAGCATATCAAAGAAGGGTACACACAAGGAGAAGGAGCAAGTAGGGAGCTCGAAGATATGTATCAAATCGTTAGAAGAAATCCCTACAACAATAGTGATTTTCATCACTAAAAGCCATTGTAGATACCATTTCATATTTTTGTAGCTCCATTTTGTGCAAGCCAAGGAGTCCTTGAGCTTGAGGAGCATTCGAAGTAGCTACCTACCAATTTCCATAATTTTTAGACTTCATTTGAGTCTTCAAATAGGCCCTAGAACCTAATTTTTAACTAGGCCGGACACTAGGTCTGGACACGGCCAAAACCTAGTCAAAAACTATAAATAGAGCTAGAGAGCTCATTTTTAGGGCTAGCTTGTAATTGATCTAAACTTGTATGAGCACTTTTGAAGTAATCTAAAAGAACTCCATTGTCTCTCTCTTTGTCTTACCTTGAGTGCGCGTGTGTGTGTATGTGTGTGCATGTTAGTGTGCTTCTCACTCACGCACTTGTGCCTTCACTTGCTCGAGGTCATCATACCATCCTCACGTCTTCCCGGATTGACATTAAAGGAGGTGCTACTCATCACTGAGCTACACCAAATTTTGGCGCCGTTGCCGAGGATCGAGCTTTGAGGACGAGCATGTGATGGTAAAACGTAGATTCGAGATATTGGCGTTGTAGGTAATTTCTTTACTTTTCTTATTTTTCTCTTTCTTACCTCACCACCATCATCACCATCATCATCCTCACCATATCCGATCTCCATCTCCATCATCGCGAAAAAAATTTCAGTTTTTGATCATATCACCTTCTCCACCTCATTTCCCTCATTCCACTTGTGAGAGAGAGCAAGAGAGCGACTAGTGTGCTGTGTTTTTGCATGTTTTTTGAGCACTCTTGCAGGTACAGCTGCATCATCCCCTCCAGCACGCTGAGCAGGTACGGACACGCTCGAAACTGTCTCTGTGTCGCAGACCTCTGTTGATCGCGATCGACAAAAAAATCGCCCATTTGGTAAAACAAAGTGCACCACCATAATCTACATGATGAGCACATTCCAAATCACTAAAAACAGTTAAAAAATTCCGTGTTTCTCTGTCAATCGTGACCGACACCATCGATCACGATCGACAGCCACGATCAACAGACCCTGTCAATCGCGACCGACAGACCTCACGACCGACTGACTGCCACATAGAATTCAGTCAATCGCGATTGACACTGTCGATCGCGACCGACTGAAAATTCACGATTGACACCAAAATTCGTGTTGCCACGTGTCCATCGCGACGGACACATCCCCGATTGACTGAAATCACGGCGAAAATCCCAGAAAAAGTGTCGATCGTGATTGACACCATCGATCGCGATCGACAGGACCCACGATCGACTCTGTCGATCGCGACCGATAGGCCCCGACAGACACCTCTGTCAATTGTGATTGACAGACCTGTCGATCGCGATTGACAAGCTTTTCGGTCAAAAAATTAGGGTTTTTTATTCCAAGTTTTGGGGATAGTTTTTGGGCATGTTGGTCTAGTAATTAGTGATTTATGAGGTCCCTACACATGTATTTTTGAGAAAAATCTTGTGATCTGTTAGTCTGTTTGAACCCTGTTTTAGCACCAGAACCTTGAACTAACATAACTTTCTCATACAAAATCCGTTCGCTGTGATCCTTGTCTTGTTGGAAAGCTCGTGGGGGATTATTAGATAAAGTATTTTGAAGTTGACCATATCCAGGGGGAACAAAACCAGGGGATCTCTAGGATTGTTTTCCATAAAGACAAAAGGCTAATTGGTATCTAAGTTACATGAATGAAAGTGCTTGGTTCTGTCCTTTGAATTTAAGTCTTGAGCTAATCTTGGGACTGATACAGGTCTATTGAGAGCAATTGAGAGCATCCAAAGCAAGGGCTTTGTGCAAGCTTGAGAATCGGGTTCTCGAGCACTAAAGAACAAGGGATCAGCAAGAAAGGTCGGAATATTCTCAACTCCCTTTGTCAATTCCTAGCTTAGGCTAAGTTCGAGTAGTGCTAGGAGTAAGTGAGGACACGATAGGCACGTGACAAGTCAAAGACTATCCAAGGAATCAAGTTCAAGAGATAACCTGTGTGTGACCGAGAACTTTAAAGGAAAAGACTTAACGTGGAACGATCAACTTCAAGTGCGGAAATTAACTCAAATGCTCCTGACGACGTGATATCAGACAAGAGTATAAACACGATAATCAACATAAGAAGGAATCAAGTAATTGGTACCAAAGAACTCAGCAACGAGGTTGTACTTGGGCAAAATAGGGGCTACTTAAATAGGCATATGAACCTTAGATCAGGACGGCATCTACTAAGGGATAGACAAAGTCTTAGGTCTTCAGAGGCTAGCGTTAATCATACTGCTAGGTCTTGGGCCCAGTAGTTGAGCCACCACTCGCATTACCCTAGCTCTGAGACTAGTGAATCAGAGATGTCTCAAGGTATGGAGAGACCTACGGGGAGTTCAGGTGTGCCACATTTTTATAGGGTGGAGGGCCCATACAAGACGCAGTTGGAATACATTAGGACCAACCGATTAGGTGCTAGCATCTATAAGGATGGCCTAGGAAGATCCGTGGTCCAGATTAAAAACCCTGACCAATCCATTGGAATAGAACAACCAGCTGTAAAGTTTGAAAATGGAGCATACTTGGACAAAGAAGGAACCATATACGTAGTCACCAGTCACCCAGATAGGACAGACGAATTCGGAAATGTGATCCCAGAAGCAGACATAGGTGACCTGGAGCAAGGAAACATGGGTATAGAGCCTAGGACCCCTCGAGGGAAATCTGTTCTTACTAGAATCCTCAATCCAGAGTGGATTCCCCAAGATAATAAGAGCATAGATCTGCTCCTAAATCAAGAAACCGATGAAGCCTTTTGGAGGTATAAATCAAATAGGCCAAATGATGTAGGGTCAATCCTGATCTATGAGTTCAAAGATCCTAATAGCTCGGGCAGAGTGACCTACTTAGATCATGCTTCAGAGAGGATCTTTGTGGTTACAGAACATGACAGGCATGCTTATACTTGGAAGGGTGAATTCGTTTTCCCCCACCCAAGATCGAATGTGTCCTATGGTCACCCTGGAGCTGGAACATCCCAAGCTCATGGAACTCAAAGAGACAGAAGTAGAGATAGGCCAGAAGTAAGCTTTGCCAACCCAGGGGGCAGAGAAAGAACGAGGACGGAAACAAATAGAGTAGAACCTGAGGTACTTAGAGCTCCCAGAAATCAAAGAAATGCGGATGAGTTCTCTCTACCACGACCTAGAGAGCACACAAGGACTTTGAGACCGACTCAGCTAGTTAAGTCCATGAAGAACTACTTCGATGGCACTGGAGATCCATACGATCATGTGGCTGAGTTTAGGCAAGTCTTGAGAGCTGAACAAGTTGAAGATCTGTTCACGCAGTACAATGCCTTTGGTCTAACCCTTAGGAACACTGCCCTGACATGGTTTCAGCCACTAAACGAGAGGTAGTTCAGGAGCATAGACCAACTTCTAGAGGCATTCATTATCGAATTCTCTAAAAGTGGCATAAGACATAACACTTCCTCGCTGATTCACAGCTTCAAGCAAAACCCTCAAGAAACCGTGAGACTTGCTGGAAGAAGATGTAGGCAATACTTTGAGAGATGCCCTATCCCTGAGTTACCCACGCCAGCTAAGCAAGTGGCTTTGTTCTTGGATGGATTGCTAAGTACCAAATCGAGATCATAGGTGTACTTGAAGGACCCTAGGACCATAGAAGAGTGTGTGCGCATGTGCATTGACATCGAGGATAACCTAGGGGAAGAACTAGAGCTTTCCAAAATCTACAAAGACTCAGATAGTGCCTCTAGCCTCTCTTCCTCGCAATCCACATCAATTGAGGAACTTGCAGAGAAAGTAGCTCAGAAATTAGGTGTCACTAGCAAACAGATCCCAAGATTTGCCCCTGTGAAAAGATGTTATACTTGTGGAGGTGACCACATGGCGAATGTATGTCCCATTATGGATCAACCCCAAGTAAATCCTAGTAGCCAGTACTGCACCATAGAACGGAGGTACACCAATCACACCGCGCAAGATTGCCCCTACAATAAGCAAGCCGTTAGGCAGACGTACCCACAACCATACCCTCAACAAGGAAGATACCAGAACCAGTACCCACCTCAGCAGTATGCTAGGCCTCAACAAACCTACCAACCCTACCAAAACCAACAAAGGCCTCAACCTGTGTTAGCACAACAACCCCCTGCTCCAGGTAATGTAATTCCGGTAAAGTATGTAGCTGCAGAAGAGAATTTGAATAGAGCTATAGTGCCAGTAACGCCATTGCTTTTAGAAAGTGATCCCAGTGACCATAGCTTTGATTCTACACATGTTGAGAGTCCCCAGGCTTACTACATGCAATCTCCTGAACATGGTGAATCCTACTACAGTGAAGAACCAAGTGAACCTAGTTGGGAGCCAAAGTACACCAATGTAATGTACACAAACCCCAACTCTAAACCTCAACCTAGGCAAGTAAGACCCCCATTTCCTAGAGGACCATGCTACAGATGTCAGGGAGATCATCTCATTTGTGATTGTCCCTTGCCTCCACCTACACAACCCTTGTCAGTGACGATCGAGGGCTATTGCCAGGAGTGTGGAAAGGAGCATCTTTTACGAGACTGCCCAAAGAATCCTAATAATATGCCGAAAATCACTCCTATCAATGTCGTAGGGTTAGTTGTAGACTCCAGAGGAAGTGTGACGTCCACTACGCCAGTGCAAGTGATCACTAGAGCCCAAGCCTTGCAACAAAACCAAAGTGTAGGCCAGGAAAAGAGCCCAGATGTTAGTGAAACGTAGAGCATGACAAAGAAGAGGACTAGAGCTTGGAGAGATAGTCGTGAAAGAATGAAAAGACAATGGGCAAAGAAAATGAGTGAACTTGAGGAAAGCCTAAGAGAAACGAGAGCCAGGATAACCGAACTCATATCTCCAACTCCCTCTCACACTACCCCATCTCCACCATTCCCAACTCCATCGGACCCGCCACCTTCCAACCCGCCTCACCTAATTCCACCACCCCCTAGAGTAGGATCAGTCCTAGCAGATCCCACTCCCGAGGACCTAAACATGATGCTTAAAGCATATCAGGCTAGAATCCAAGATGGGCCAAACGTAACTGATCATGGAAAGTGCTACCCTAGAGCAGAATTAGAGCTTGAACGAACTAAAATTTGTGCTAAGATGGTGGAGTTGGCTCAAACCATGTTTGAAGCCAGCCGCCTTTTTAACATATCTAGCTCAGCCAAGACGCAGCTGCACTTTGAAGGACTGTTAGAAAGAATAGAGAGGCTAATTGCACAATCAGAAAAGGAACCCGCCTCTCAACACAAGGACAAGGCAAGTGAAAGGGTAGTTCTTTCTGCCCAGGAAGCCTATGTGCCTAACTCTACGGAGCCAGACACATCATCTTCTATGAATCGGTTCACACCAGAATTCCTATGCGAGATTCAAGAAGACAAATGGGCTAAAGAGAGTGAAGTCCCTCCTCCCATTGAACTTGTGGATGATGCACACGACCAATTTCCACAAGACATCCCATCCATTTATGAGGAGCAGGAGAGCACCCAATCTCAGGAAAGATTAGACTTTGAGTCTAACTCTCTGCAAGAATTACCCCACTTCACAGGCCCATGGGAAGCTAAGTCTACTTGTATGAGAGCACCCACAGTCATGGTACGAAATGAGGACTCAGTCATACCTAGGAACACAGAGGTAGTGAAAAACACTTAAGTACAGTGCAACCTCACCTTAGAAGAGCTACTCAAAGTAAGGCCAGAGCTATGGAAACATGTAGCCAAACAAGTACCAGAAATAGCAAAACCTCGTTCCCAGGTAGGATCCCAGAGAACAGTGCCAGAAATACCATTGGACAAGATAGGGGACATGAGTGAGGGCGAAGAGGGAAACACATATCTTCCTATCACCCATCAAGGATACACCACCAAGGCCATTCTAGACTCAGGTGAAGGAGTTGCAATCGCTACCACTTCCCTATGGAAGTGTTGGGGCAAGCCAGCACTCAGGCCCACGAGGATGAAATTGCAAATGGCCGATGGTCACATAGAGCGACCCTTAGGGCTATTAGAAGGAATAACTCTCACCACATGTGGTGTTGAGTTCGAGCATACATTTTCTATATGTGATTTTAGCAAAAATCATGCCTATGAAATGATCTTGGGACAACCCTTTATGCGACAGTCATTGAGATTCACTTTGGATGCAAGTGACTCCGATCTAGAGTCAGTCATTATGGACCCACCTTTTGCATCAGATGAAGAATACTTCTATGAAGTAGAATTTCAACCCCAGAGGTATGGAGAGCTTACAAATGATGTAAGGCTAGCCACACATGTGACCCCGAAGGAAGAAGGAAAGAAAAGAAAGAAGAGAGAAGTCACACCAGAAGAGGAAGAATCTTTGTTTGAGGTCTCGAAAAATTTTAAGAAGTATGAGATAGATGACAGGGGAGTCATGATCAGAATGCCTAAATGAGAGGTGCAATCAGGGGAGGCCTATGATAACAAAGAAACCACCAAGAAAATAGTGGTAGCTGTGGAAGAAGGAGAAGAGAGATGCACGTACATAGGACATGACTTGACGGAAGAAGAAGAGCAAGAGTTAATTGCCTTGCTAAGAGAATACAGAGATGTTTTCGCTTGGAGTTACAAGGACCTGAAGGGTGTAGACCCTGACGTATGCTCACACACTATCCCCATGACCTCGGATGCCAAACCTTCTAAGCAAAATCCATACACATACAATGATAATTATGCTGCTAAGATCAAAGAGGAGATAGATAGACTAGTTGAAGCTGGATTCATCTATGAAATTGAGCACACTGAGTGGGTATCCCCCATCGTAGTGGTGCCCAAGAAAAATGGAAAGCTGCGTGTATGCATTAACTTAAAGAAGGTCAATGCAGCCACAATTCGAGATAACTATCCGCTTCCTATCACAGAGCACCTCTTAGAAAGAGTAGCAGGCAAGGAAGTGTACAACTTCCTTGATGGATTTTCGGGCTACAATCAAGTAGCCATAGCTCTAGAAGATCAGCATAAGACAGCTTTTGCCACTGAATGGGGCATTTTTGCCTTTAGAGTAATGCCATTTGGGCTTACCAATGCACCCGCTACCTTCCAGAGACTAATGTGCCATGTATTTAAAGAGTTCCTGAGGAAGAACTTAGAAGTCTATGTTGATGATCTTTGTGCTCATTCCAACATTAGGCAAACCCATATTCCTGAACTCAGACAAATCTTTGACAAACGTAGAGAATATCAAGTCTGCCTGAACCCAGAAAAGTGCGTTTTTATGGTCAGGCAAGGCAAGATTCTGGGACACATAGTGTCAAAGAATGGCATATCCACTGATGAAGAGAAAGTGAGAGCCATAGCCGAGTTAGCTAGGCCAAAGAATGTCAAGGAAGTACAAGCTTTCATGGGGCATTGTGGTTATTACCGACGGTTTATACACATGTATGCCATCATAGCAAAGCCTCTGTATGGACTTTTGACTAACTTTGAGTGGACTAATGAATGTGAGAATTCTTTCAATGAGCTTAAACGGCGATTATGTTCAACACCAATCTTGACCACACCAGATTGGAATAAGCCTTTCCATGTTCATGTTGATGCATCCAATTATGCTATTGGGTGTGTACTGGCGCAGCCTACCGCTGAAGGTAATATGGATCTTCCAATTGCCTATGCTAGTAGACAATTGAATGCAGCTAAACAAAATTATACCACTACGGAGAGAGAAGGATTAGGCATGGTATATGCAGTTAAAAAGTTTAGACATTATTTGCTTGCAAATAAGTTTAAATTTTTTACTGACCATCAGACACTGCTATATCTCGTAAACAAGCCATGCAATATAGGAAGATTAGTAAGATGGTTTCTCTTGCTAATGGAATATGATTTCGAGGTTGTGGTAAGGAAAGGGAAGACTCACTTGAGAGCACATCATCTCTCTAGGCTCACATCGGGCGAAGCCCCACAGGGAGTGTCAGATGACCTTCCTGATGCTTACCTGTTTAATTTGGAAGTGGTGCCACAGTGGGCTAAGCCATTAGTGCCAGTATCGACGTTCGGACCTAACCACCCAGTAATAAACACACAGGATAAAGAGGTAGTAAAATCCCACAAGTATCACATCATGGCAGGAAGTATGTACAAGCACACAGATCAAGGGATCTTGGCTTGTTGTGTGGAAGAGGATGAGTACGCTAAATGGTTGCAATTAGCACATGTAGGTGCATTAGAGCAACACTACTCAAAGCAATGAACCCTGCAGACACTAAGGAGACTCGGAGTGCATTGGCCGACTATGGAAGTTGATGTCCAAAGATTGTGCAAGGAATGTCCAATCTGCTCCACTAAACCACCTGTGGAACATGCCACTCTTTATCAAGTGTCCATAGTGCCAGATTGGAGTGAACCACTAGTATCCTTCCGGAGGACGAAAACATTCCCTCAAGATATGACACTAGCCCGACAAAGAAGTTTAGAACAAGAAGCCCTAAATTACTCGCTCATTGGTGATAACCTATACAAGCGTGGTAAAGATGGTTACCTAAGATTATGTGTCCACGAGAGTGAATATCTCAAGATCTTGGAAACTGCTCACCAAAGTGTAGTAGGAGGGCATTTTGGAGCAGATCGAGTGATCAAAGCGATTCTATTTGTAGGCTTGTGGTGGCCGACCCTTCACATGGATGCACATACCTATGTGAAGAGGTGTGATGTCTGTCAGCGAACTCAGTATCCTGTACGCAAAGACGAAATGCCACTGAAACCTATGATGGGTGGACGAGCATTCTCTAAGTGGGGAATAGACTTTGTAGGTCCTATTAATCCCCCAGCTAAGGGTTCTCATGCTGAATATATCATTGTGGCCACTGATTATCTAACCAAGTGGGTAGAGGTAAAAGCCACAACGAAGAACGATGCTCAAACAACAGCTAAGTTTTTTTTTGAGAATGTGTTCACCAGATACGGGTTACCTATAGAGCTAGTCAGTGACAGAGGCACTCACTTCTTGAATAAAGTTATTGAAAATCTGCTCCAAGAATTCTTGGTAGTACATAAGAAGTCTGCCCCCTATCACCCTCAAGCTAATGGCCAAGCTGAGAGCACAAATAAGATCTTATGCAATGTACTGACGAAATTAGTGAACAATAAATGCTCTGATTGGGACAAACAGCTACACCATGCTGTTTGGGCATACCGAGTCGCCTACAAAACGATACTCCAAGCCACCCCCTTTTAGATGGTATTTGGCCAAAATGCAGTGCTACCGTTGGACTTCTTAATACCTACATTGAAAGTGGCACAAGAGCATGAATGGACGGGTCATGAACTCTCCTCTAGACTTTTTGACCTTGAACGATTAGGAGAAACAAGATTGAGGGCGGTTGCAGGGATATATGCAGCTAAGAAACGTCAGAAGGCATACTTTGATGCCCACGTTAAGGATAAAGGTCTGAAGGCACGCGACCTAGTACTAGTATATACTTTGAAACAACATGTGAGGAAACTAGAGAAGAGAGGCTATGGACCCATGATCATTAATAGAATCTCAACAAGTGGAGCAGTGCAACTAGCCACATTAGAAGGCGATATTCTCCCGAGCTACATAAGCGGATGCAGAGTCAAGTTATATCAGGAACCTTTGACGGAAGAGATGCTAAGTCAACTCAACACTGCTAAGAAACGCAAAGAAGAAGAAAAACAAATTCGCGAAGAAGCTCAAGCAGAAGCATTGGAACGCATCCGGAGAATGAAGTTGAGAAGACAGGGTAGAGAGCAACCTAGGACAGATGCATATGCAGATCAAGGATATCATGTGGCTATGTGTGAAGTTTCAGGTGTTAGCTCTCATAGGATAATTGATCGACGTCCTTTTATAACCTTAGAGATAGGACAAGGAAAGGGTGCAAGGACTGTAAGAGCCTTGATTGACTCAGGTGCAGCCACTAGTGTTGTTAAATTTTCTTACTGTCAAATGTTGAAATTAACTATCAATCCTATAGAAGCATATCTCATAGGATTGGGAGGTGTGGAAACCCCTTGCATGGGTGAGGTGGAACTTCCCCTCTATATTCAAGACAAAGCAATGACAGTCAAAGTACTAGTGTGTCAAGATGAGGACCTCACTGAGCCTCTTGTCTTGGGTCAGGACTGGATCTATGATCATGCAGTCAACCTAAACCTAAGGAGTGGACTTCTTCAGGTATGGGTAAATCATAGTCGAATTACCATTGAATTGGAAAATGAGGCACTCAAGGCACTAAGTAAGGCACGAACTCCTGGTCCTTCCAGGGGCACACATGAAGTTGACAATGCTATTCTTGTCCAAAACTGTATGATGCAGAAAGAGGATTGTCTCAACAACGGAGTCAAGGATAAGACGGCACTCTCTTCTGTTCCAAAGGCCAGAGGGATGCAGCAACCAAAAGCAGATCAAATACAGAAGGAGCACAGTACCACCTATACTGGAGGCCAAAAACACGTGCGAAGCAAAATATCTCAGTCGTTGAAACAAGTGTGGGTGCGGAAAGGCGACCACCCTGTTGCGACCATGCCAACCCCACGGCCAAAACCTCTTATTAGTAATCAACAACACGACACTAATAAGAAGTCTTTCATAAATTCTTCTGCGAAAGTGAAGTCTATTTGGGTACCCAAGAAGTCAATGAAGGTCAGCCCACAATCACGACAAATCTGGGTGCCTAAGGCTTGCTTGCGGGCTCAAATAGCTACACCGAGGCCACACCCGGTACAACATGTTTCACTCACTCGAACATCAGATGCCCATGCTTATACATCACGCGCGGGCACATATTCTTCCATGAGCACAAGTAGAATCACTTGTAAATGGGTCCCTAAAAAGCCTCATTTTCAAGTAGATACCCCTATCAAACTCTTCAGAGTCTCCACAAAATCAAGATCAAAGCCCATCCACTGCATTTGGCAACCTAAAACTTGTAATAAACCCCCAGACCCCAGTTGTAAATCCATGCCCACCTACTAACTACATCACTCTCTCACTACATCATTCCACTTAGCTTCTAGGTCTACCTAATTCCTAACTACACGCACAAGCACCGAGCACTTAATAGCCTACTAATCTCTCCCGAACCTCATGTTAATGTTGTAATGGGGACAAGAACGGTTCTATCTTGTCCTTTACAATGTTAACACCTGTTTCTATATTCTCACAGAGTCAGGAGGCAAGAAGTAACATGGCAGATACGGCAGGAACTAGCTCCCAGGCAGGCACCAGCCCCCAAGTCGTGGACATTGAAAGTCTTCCCATTGAGGAGGAATTGAAGGAATGCCCAGTGGCATTGAGGGCATTACACGCCATACCAATTCAGAATCCTCCACAGGGGCACACAATGCCGGTCAGCAAAAACTCACATTGGTTTAGTGATGTGGCAGGATCTCTGGGTGAAGGCACTTACATGTGGGAGGCCGAGATAGAATTCAACGGGCGCTGGGGTAGGTATCACTTCTTCACCAGGGAATTTGAGAAACTGCAGAATACTGAAGGACTGAAACCTATATGGAAGAAGGCGGGACTCTACGATTACTTCAAATTCCAATTGCCAAAGCCCGACTTTCTAAGATGCTCATATTTGATTAGCACCCTCACTCCGAGCAAAGACAAAAAGGGATACAACACCTTTGTCCTTCCATCTCTCACAAGGGGCAATGAGCTGAAGCGCTTCAGGTTGACTATCAATTTGGTGAGGGAAGCTCTAGACATGAAAGGTATGCACATTCCTACGGAGAAAGAGACTATGGTCCCCGACAATATGAAGAACAAGAATCTGACGAAATTAAAGGACCTGGTGGCAATGACACCTACAATTGCCATTCACTTGCGAATGGTCATGCAGCATTTTGCATTTCCCTCTCAAGAGAGGTTCACAATGCCACCTAAGAAGATATGGTTTAGTCTATACTTGGTCGACGCCTTCGATTTGACAATCAATATGCCCCACTGGATTATCGACCAAATCCACTTGGCTCATCAAAGGTGGTATAAAAAACAAAAGTCTGTACTGTATGGATGCTGTGCTCTCACCCGGATTGTGTATAGATGTTTGGCTTATGATGTGCCAGTGCAGAGGGCATTAATTTGGACCAGGGTACTGGAATTCCAACGTAGACTATCAACCGCAGGACCGCCATCTAAGAAAATGAGAAGTGCAGTTCAGATGCCCTGTGCACAACCCCGTGGTGCGACATTGACACCAGAGACAACTCCACGACTTCCAAGGCGGGTGCAACCCTTCACTATCAGATTACCAAGACACAGCACTGATGGACCGAATCTGGTGTTCCCACCTGTACCAACCGACCTAGAGTTTCTTCACGGATTCACATTAGAAGACCTAACTGATGAGGAGGTAGCCAGAATAATCGAAGCTGTTAACGCAGAAGTCGAGGCAGAGCAAGCTAGTGGACAACAAACTGCTACAGACCAACCCCATCCCAGAAAACCAGAGGTCGTCGATGTGGAGGGTGAAGAAGAAGAAGAACAAGAGGAGGAACATGGTGGACAATCCGAGGAAGAAGAGCAGGAATATGATCAGGAAGCTCTGCAAGTACTTGAGGGTGCCCCGGCTTATATGAAGGAATTGAAAAAGCTCTATGATACCATCAACAGGGTTCAAGAGCAACATAGACTGTCCCTCGCAGCAGGAAAAGCTCTCATGAACCAAATCCTTGAGGAGGAAGGTATAGACGAGCAATACCACGCCACACTTGATATGATATCTGATGCTTTAGGAGTACCTGAGATGGTGCATACCGCCCTTGCACAATCACGAAGAACGGAGCGAAGATATGGTAGATGCCCCCCTCGATCAGGAAAACAGATGAATGTATTAGTATCAAAACCACAAGGCACATCCACAACCACGGGTACTGCACACACCGTTCATGATACTGAGGAAACCCATACATCAAGTGCACCTCCTTCACCCCCTTTGCCACCCCCACCTCCAACTCCACCACATTCACCTCCCACAACCAGTGTAACCACTACGGTCACCACCTCGGAGTCCACTACCCATAGCGAAGCACAGACCGTCAGTCAACCCACACAACCCACACACCCTATCTCCACCTCTCTTGTCTATACGGCCACTGACACAGTAATTCTAACCGAAGCCACAGAAAACCTCATTCCCCCGATCACACTTCCTTGCAGTTCGTATTCACAATTGCACACACCACTGTACACTTTCACCACTACCACCGCACCCACAATTCCCATGTTCACAATCACTCCCACCAGTGCATCCACTTTTGATTTTATGGACATATCACCCACCTCCGCACCTCTCCCTCCCCCCCTATACCCACCATCTCCCATTCCCCCACCTCCTACTTCACCATTTTCTAGCACCGCATCCACACTCCCCTTCCCCTTCCCTTCTGCATTCAACACCCTTCCCGCATCCAACCCTATTAATAGTGTATTTAATAATATGTATCAGTGTATGTCTCAACTACAACAGCACTACCAGCATCTTGATAACCAACATATGAGACTCTTCCGAAGCCATGATGAACTTCAATTATGATTCATTGATCTAGAAAGAGAAAAGCGGCTACTACAACAACAGTATGTCACTTTACAGGAACAACATGAGCAGTTAGTAGCCAATCCACCCCAGTCAGATGCAGAAGAAAAACAACAAATGGATGATCTGCTACACTCCCAAATAACAGAGAATCTCAAGCTTCGACGCAACCTGGCCCTCTTACGCAAACACATGTCTACTGCACTCGAGGAGAATAAACGACTACAGAAACAAAACGAAGAAAACTTGGAAGCAGCCATGGAGGGTTCCCCACAGGAAATCGACCCAGATAGATTCAAGGCCATACCCTCATCGAATATGCAAATTGTGTTGGAAACCCATGCCGACCTCCTGGAAGCCCATGCAGCATTAGAAAGGGAAAGAGATGACCTATTAAAGCAGCTGGCAACCCAGCATGAGTCACCAAGCAAAGTCACAACCGCAGTTGACACGTCTGAAGAAGTCAAAAAACTCAGAGCAGAACTAGAAGAATTACGAAGTAAAGTCATGCAATACGAGCGTCAACCCTCTCCCCTTGTAGAGCCCGAGCCTGAAGACTTAGTGCCAATTGAAATAGAGGAAACCTTCGAAGACCCATACGTTCCCATGCCTACACCAAGGGGTAAGCAAACAGAAGAGGGCATGGACACCATCGAGATCGAGGCTCCTGAATGGATGCAGAGGTTAGAGAAAGTGGCCACAACCCATGATGACAGAGTGGCAGTTCAGATTAGCGTCTATGTCATGTTTGGAAGAGGTAGTCATAAAATCGGATTACTTTAGAAACCTCTCCCATCATAGGTGGATCGGCACATCCGACGATTTGTATGTTCCTTTCTGTGTCTTAATGGCGGATTACAATGTTGAAATCAAGCACCACACCTCAAAAGAACCAACCTCGGCTACAAAGTTTGCACCGGATGACATCCCAGCAAGTGCCAAGTAGGGAAATATACACCAACCTACGTGGAGGATTCGTCTGCTAGAAACCTACCCTGAGATGGTAAGGACATGGAATAACATGCCTTTGTATATCAAATACAACCCATGCTACTTCCCTGTATTTCGAAGAAGGTCCTGGCCGGAATACACAAAAACTGTGCTGACAACCAAAGGATGTGAGAAATGGCTCAATTATGTCTACTTAGCACCACCTAAAGGCCAACCTACCATAGGATATATGATTTCGATGATTCGGCATTGGGGGGTCCGGTTCAAAAATGTACCAGATGTCATGGCCCAAATGTGCCTTAAAATTTTTGAACTTATGTTGGTCACCTTCAGGACCTTCAAGAATGTCAAGGAACCTCATCTGTCAGCTCTTGGATTTAATGAAGGTAATCAGGACCTTGTCTACGACATGAGCGCAACACCATCTATTAATGTTGTATATGCATGGCATGCGCGTATCAAGTATCTACCAGCCTGCTTCAAACAGACGTTTGAAGAAATGTTTGTCACGGGATTCTGGGAATATCATTCAGAGATATTCATTCCCAGACCATCACATTTATTGTAGTTGTTTGCGGTGGAAGAAGCTCTCCATTCAGAAAAATTACGTATACCACATCCAGAGGTTCCCGGGCCGGTAGATTGGGATGCTCTACTCACGGACTTGGCCAAAGGGTTGAGAATTGCAGAACATCACTTAGCACAAGGCGTTGTAGAATACTACATCCAACGACCCACCCAACACGGGTCTGACAGGGACGACAGACGCGAGAGAGGGGGGGGTGTTGGAACTGAAGGACTCACAAGGCAAGGAAGCTTACGAAGGGAGTCAGAGAGAAGAGAAAGCACAAGCAGACAGAGTAGTCAACGACGATCTGGCAAGTAGGCCAATATTTTTTCAGGACACTAAAGCATATCAAAGAAGGGGACACACAAGGAGAAGGAGCAAGTAGGGAGCTCGAAGATATGTATGTCAAATAGTTAGAAGAAATCCCTACAACAATAGTGATTTTCATCACTAAAAGCCATTGTAGATACCATTTCATATTTTTGTAGCTCCATTTTGTGCAAGCCAAGGAGTCCTTGAGCTTGAGGAGCATTCGAAGTAGCTACCTACCAATTTTCATAATTTTTAGACAAGCCCTAGAACCTAATTTTTAACTAGGCCGGACACTAGGTCTGGACACGACCAAAACCTAGTTAAAAACTATAAATAGAGCTAGAGAGCTCATTTTTGGGGCTAGCTTGTAATTGATCTAAACTTGTATGAGCACTTTTGAAGTAATCTAAAAGAACTCCATTGTCTCTCTCTTTGTCTTACCTTGAGTGCGCGTGTGTGTGTATGTGTGTGCATGTTAGTGTGCTTCTCACTCACGCACTTGTGCCTTCACTTGCTCGAGGTCATTATACCATCCTCACGTCTTCCCGGATTGACATTAAAGGAGGTGCTACTCATCACTGAGCTACACTTGGTTAGGTCAATTCCTCGGATTGATAATTAAGCATGTGTCAATCCACCACTATACATACTTGTGTGGCGAATGAGATTTAGTCTCTTTGACACAAGTCCCTAAGACCTCGTGACTTAGGTACACATGTTTTTGGTGCTATTGCCAGGGAACACACTCAACCAAGGTGCGTTCGTGATGGTTATAGCTCTGGAGTGAAGGAATCGTACTTGTAGAAGTGAATTCGTTCAGTGGCAAGTAGTCAGACACTTGAGCACTTGTTACTTCACATCCTGGAGGTGTGTGTAATGAGTTTTTAGGTTTAGGGTTAGGAGTGAAGGAGAGAAGAAGGAGTTAGGGTTAGGTCAAGGAGAGAAGTGGAGTAGGAGTGAGTTAAAATCATCAAGAAAATTTCAAAAAAAAATCCCAAGTTAGTGAGGATAGGCTTCAGTCATCAAAAACTATAAAAACCAAAAAAAATAGTTCATTTGACACTTGCTCAAAAAGTGGTATTGCCTACAGACAGCGATCGGTATCACCTGAGTGGTATCGTGCAATACTAGCCCTCAAAGCTACATTAAGAGTTTAATATCAAAAGTTTCTTGAAAGCACAGATTCACATGATTAAAGATGCATTCCGTATCGTTGGGTGGGACAGAGAGACTTAAGAGGTTTTTTGAGTGAGACAGAGGATGAGGAGTGAAGAGGAGTGAGAGAGAAACCGCTTTGAATTGCCAATATACAAACCTGACTTTCAACAATGTATGCAACTTATGAACACCTTGCAGCCTACCTTGCATGATCCATTGGTGCCAGAGTCTAGAGTCTTCGATGTAGTAGGTGAATGGGTCATCATACAATTTACACATGACCTAATTAAGGAAGCGTTCAGATGGGAGAAGGATGGGAACATGATATTGAAGGAAGAAAGTCGAGGAGCAAAGACCCGAACATTCAATGACATCAATCGCATTGATATTGAAGAGGAAGTGAGACTCATCCATCAGCACTTTTGTTTTCCCAACATGCAGAGATACACTGCTTCGCAAAAGATCATTGTGCAAATGTTGTCACATGCTATAAAACAAATTGGAAATCAAGTCAATATGACTCCATACATTCAAGAACGGCTATTCGAGGCAAAGAAGTAGTGGAATCACAAGAAATTTTTGAATGGAAGTGTTTCTTTGACCATATTAATATATTATGCCTTGGGCATTAGAGAGCATTTAAAAGAGATGTCATCATCTAAAGCCATGGCCAAATATGCAAAGATTGCAACAGTCCCTAGGAAGAAGAAGGGAGCCAAGATCATTGAGGAAGCAGAAACAAGCTCCCAACTTAGAATGAGAGGTACCAAGAGGCTAAGGGAAATGATGCAAGCATAAGCAGAAGTTCCAGCTACCAAAAGGGCACACGTACTTCCAAGGATGAGACTTGAAGACTCACGGAAGAAGAATTGACAAGAGCGATGGAAGCTACCCATCAGTATATCGAAGGACAGATAAATCTATCAGTGCAAGGGCACCACTACCAACAAGCACACCAAGACTCGAAACAAAGAAAAAGGCTGACCAAAGTCCATAGATACAGGGAGTTGGGATTGATAAACTCAAGCTCACCTTCAGATGCACAAGAAGAACCGGAAACCTCCATGTTGAATGTGGACATTCGAAGTGATTCCAAGGATGATGGACAATGGGAGGAGTTAAATCAAGTGAACGAGGATCCGGACATGGAAGGAATGAAGGCAGATCAAACACCAATAGACTCCATCAAGGACAAGACAAGGAAGGAAGCATCCCAAGAAGAGGTACATATTATAAATTTGAATGAAACATCCAATATTCAAATCAAAGAGACTCCACTAGCGGGCGAGGTCCTATTCAAGAATCCCAAGGAAGAAGAAGTGGAAAATATAGTCGAAGAATCAGAACCCTTTACACCAATAAGGGTAGTGGCAGAACCATCTCCAATGGATGTCACATTTCAAGGGAGTGCCACAAAGATGGTTAATAAGGAAGAAGGAAGAAAAGAATGTGAAGTACAACTACAAATAAGGCAACCTCATAATGAGACCCTACACGCGGAGCAAGGAAAGGATGTACGAATAGGGGAAGCTCCAAGCATCCCAAAGGCATGGTTAAATGCCGATGTCGCTCAGCTCAAGCCAGTAGTACAACAGATGATAAAGACTGCTATGGACACTCAACAACTAATGCTTGAGGCTGACACGGACTACAATAAAGCAATGCGGGAAAAGAATCAGTTCCAGGAGATAGGTGAGAATCTATCTGCCCAGTTAAGTCAAGAACAAAACATAATAGTTGAGAAAGAGGCAGATATACAAGAAACCAAGCATCAATGCAACTCTCTCGAAGCAGAAAATCAAAAGCTCAAAGAACAACTGAAAGAATTGCAGAGCAAATATGAGGCTAGCGAAGCCGACAAAACACGAATGAATGCCAGAAGCAAGTTCCTTGAGTCTCAGATTAAGGTATATATGGATGCAGCAAATAACCTACAAAATAGGAACAAGGAGATGATCATAGCCCTTCTATGCAATCAACCAATAGAAGCCCATGAAGTGACAGAGAAAGACACAAAAGCATTGGAAGAAAAGATAACAGAATATAAAGAAAATCTAAAGAAAGAGCAAGCCATCATAGCAGAATGGGAGAAAAGGTATATGGATGACACTAATGCACTCAGGAAGAAGTGGACAATGGTAGAAAATCGGTTTTTTGAACAATGCAAGGAAGATGCAAACCAACTCACGGCAATAGGAAAAGAGATCCTCAAGAATAAAGAAGAAGTTACAAGAGCAATCGCAACAATGAAAGAAAAGGATGAATTAATCACGAAATTCCAAGATCAACTCGCACATAAGGTAACAGAGGGGACACTCGTAGTTCCACACTCCAGAGCGGCTACTGAGGAGACTGAGGTACGTCCTCTTTCTCCTCCCTTACATCATTCACCGATAAGGGAGGAAATGGAGACCAGCATTGAATGACATACTCGGGATATTACAGAACTAAGCCGACATGCACGGGCACTACTGGTGTCCCAGCTTATTGAAGATTTTGAAGATCAAGTACTCAAGGTCATGAAGGAAGCCATGATTGAAAGCAAAAATCTGGAACAAGTAATGAAACCCTTCAATGTACCATATGGCTTACTTAAAGAACAAACACGACAGTACATAAAGACCACAACAAATAAAGAGCCAGATAGCAACCTCCAGTTTAGCATGCAAACATTCACCTACACACAAGAGGAATTTGACAAAGCTGATCCTATATGGAGGAGGAAATTTGTGGAGAAAAACCCTACATTAGGGCGAAAAACGGTCCAAAAAGGGCCGTGTAAGGATTTCAATTAGTTGTGCTTAATCTGGATTAAAGTTGTCAAATCCTTTAAGAAATTCCGTGTAGGTTCATTTAAAACATATCTTATGCAAATTTTGAAGAGAGAGAAACTCGTATGATAATCATGAAAAGTTTGTGTGATATCATACGCCTCGAAGTTTGTGCTCATCGAGCGCTGATCAAAATTCAAATTTTTCTCTTGTTCACGGACCTATATAATGTGTGTTGATGATGTTTTGCGCTTTTTTACTCTACTTTTCAAAGCAGGCCTGTTTCTCTCTTTCACGTCATTTTAGGCACTTGCCGATCACTTTTCATAGCAGACCATGGAAAACCTTAACCCAAATACTCTCGTTGAGCTTTCAAACAATCGAAATCATTGTGAAAAGTTCCATATCAACATTGTAGTTAGTCAGGAGTATGCGACAACAAGAAAAGTATTCGGAAGGGCTCTTCATCCTCTTGAAGTGGATGGATTGCGAAAGGAAGGCAAGAAACATATCGACATATGGGCAGATAGATCTGTTTATCCAATTGATCCACAAACTGGAAGGTATGCCCCTTTTCATAACCTTCATGATCTGATTAGATTTGTAGGAGATGGTGAGGATGGTTTATGAGGCTATTGTTCAAGGCTCTAGGATATTTCAAGGAATTATGTACCATACATACACTATCTACAAAACAGACTACATCAGAAGGATTTACATATGAGGGAGCTAGAAAACAAATTATTCACTTTATCTTCTCAGTTAGAGTCTTTTAATAAAATGAAAGAAACTCCTATAGGTTTGAGAATGCAGTCAAAACGAATAAAACCTTTTTTAGATTTAACTCAAAAATCTGGCCAGAGAAAGAAAAGAATGAAAATTGTTAGAGATCATGTGACAAATGTGCTAGGTTTCAATATGTCGAGTAGTTTTGAGCGCATACATTTCTGTAATGAAATTTTGAGTCAAAATGAGGTTTTAAGACTATTGAAACTAAATGAAAATGCATGCCTGAAACGCTTTGTTTTTCAAAAACTCATGACAGAAATGAATCTATTACTAGAACCATCTCAAATTCAGAAGATTTGTGATAGTGTCGGAGTGAGTAGGAAAGGTTATAGAGCAATTTCAAAAGTTTGGTGTGAATTTCTAAAATTTAACAAAGTTAGAAGTTTTGGATTGCCTAGACCCCATCATGTAGGAAAGTTTTGGCTCTGCTTGAATAAGAAGATCACAGCAGTATTTGGTGAATATAAACATATTCATCATGTAACATGCCTTACAAAGTAGGAAAACAAAAGTTACATTTCACTTACAATGCATTTAACAACATATGGATAGATATTATAAAACTTCAAACATACATGGTTCAGTTCTGTAATATAAAAGAACATGAATGTTCTGGTCTATTGAAATTTTTAATCAAACTTGATGAAGCTGAGCTTTAAAAACATCAAAAGATGGAGAAAATAAGTATTGCACTGATGAACAAAGCTTTGGACTATAGCCTTGGGAAATTGGATACTTCGTCTCTCAAAGTACAATCAGAAATGGAGTTATGGTGGGTTGGTTGTGCTCAAGTTCCATCTGAGAGCCATAAAACACTTAAATGGTTATTCTCACAGACAAACATTCCAAATGTTATCCAAAGGCATCATGCAGGAGAATTGTTGAATGTCAAAGACTACGGGAACTTTCAAGTTGAGTGGCATTTGAGTGGAGACCTAAAGACGCTCAAATGCATGTTTGGTATAAGTGGGGGAGCAAATTCTAAGTACCCTTGCTTGTACTGCATGCAAAGCCCAGGCACAAATGGATGGATTTCTAGAGCTGAGGCTAAAGAGGCTCCTTCCAGACAAAATGTTATTCTTCATAACTACTCATCTTCTTCAATGATTTGGGATCCCATACTTCCAATAGCATTGACAAATGTACACATATGTACACTACATGCAGAGTTAAGAATCATTGACAAGTTGGTCCGTCTTCACTTGGATTATGCATATTCTATCAAGCCTACAACTCTTGCATATGAGTGCATAAAAAAATGTGAATGTCTTCTTTCAAAAATGGGATTTGATGGTGGTGATGTTCATCTAAGAAAAGATCCAAAGCTTTCACAAAATACTAGTGATGTACTGCAGGATGTCTCAATGGGAGGTGCAAAAGCAAGGAGATTCTTTAGCAACCATGATGACAAACAACTAAATGCCATGTGGAATTGTTGGAAAAAAAATTGTGAGGTCACGACTAATGTAAAAAGCACACCAGAAATAGCAAAAAAGAGAATGGAGGTGTGGGTCAAACTAGATAATCTTTTTAAGGTCGTGAGGCATGCCCCAAAAATTCTGAATGTAGTTGCTCTTTCAAGCAGCAAAACTCTGAAAGCATTAAAGGGTATTGGAGTAAAACCCATGTATTTTGATAGAGTCCTCAAGCAGAACAATGCAAAGTGTGGCTCCTCACTATAGTGCTTGTGAATAACACAAAAAGTGTCTGTGTTCAAGTTTGGAAGATAGTGGATAATAGAATGAATATCCACCTTTGCTTTTCCTTTCTCTTCTATGGATTTTCTTGTTCCCTTGCCCCTGCCAAGGTAATTGTCTTCATCCAATAAAGTTAACTGTGGTAAAAATGAAAAACAAGGTCAGATGAAGTGCAAGCAAACTTTTGGAGTCATGAAAAGTATATTGAAACAATTAGACATAAAGCAAGAGACACGGTTGAATGAGTGGAATTCTTACAAGCCAGATATCTATAGTCAATGCTGCATGCAACTCCTAGACACGACCGATGCAAGCGATAAGGCCCAGTGGAAAATATCCGATAGGCCTTATCGCTTGCATCGGTCGTGATCGATTTCTGACACTTCTAATGGAGATCTTGGACAAATCCGATAGAAGCTAGAGGTTTTGCATCGGTCCCATCTCATATCCTTAGCCTAAAATTCTTGAGAATATCATCAAGGGCTTCTTCAATGGTGGTAGGTTCCTTTATCGAGCCCATGATATCTGCCATTAGAGCCATGTTAACAATGTGTTCTGAGGCTCTTCTTTGCTCCTCTATTCTCTTTGATCTTCGTAATCCATCCGATGATGATTCTGGTACATCTACATGTGGATTGTGATCATCAAAGAGCTGTTGTGCCCACTTCGGTAGTGGCTTATGCTGTGCAGCTACAATTGGTTAGCTTTTTATTGAGGAAATTTCTCCATCAGATGTTTCCTCTTCCTCAACTTTAACCTGTCTTTTGATAGGCACAAGGTGAGATATTTCTCCGTGATGAGATAGTAGATTTACCTTTATCTTCTACTAAGTGTGGTCCTTCATCAAACACCACATCTCGGCTGACAAAAATCTTCCTTGCCTCAAGATCCCACAACCTATATGCTTTAGACTCTTCACTATATCCTAGGAAGACACACTTTCTGCTTTTTGAATCCAACTTTGATCTTGTTGAATCAGGAATATGTGCATATAACAGAAACAACCAAAAATTCTGAAATGCAAAATTGAAGTCTTTTTACCAGAATATGCTTCTTGAGGAGTCATCCCCTTCAGAGCTTTTGTGTAGCTTCGATTGAGGATGTAGACTTCTGTATTGACTGCTTCTGCCGAGAATGAATCAGGCATGTCTTGATCCTTTAACATATAACGAGCCATTTCAACTACTGTCCTGTTCCTGCGCTCAACAACGCCATTTTGTTGAGGTGTATCAGCTGTGGTAAGTTGCCTTTTCACACCATGCTCCCTATAGTAATTGTTGAATTCTATTGACAAGAATTCACCTCCTCTATCTGTTCTAAATTTCTTCAGTTTCCTTCCTAATTCATTTTCTACATACTTATGCCACGCTTTAAATTTTTCAAAAGCATCAGCCTTCTCTCGAATGAAATAAACCCACATCTTTCTACTATAATCGTCGACTAACAGCAAGAAGTAGAAAGATCCTCCTAAAGTAGGTGTAGACATTTTACCGTAGAGATCAGCATGTACCAACTCTAGAGGAGCTTGAGATCGATTGCTGGTCTCTCTTGGAAACGCCTTTCGTTGTTGCTTGCCCATCATACAAGCTTCACAAGGTTCCTGCAACTCTGAAAATGCAGGCAAATGAGCAACCATCCATGTTCTTTGCATCTCCTTCAAAACTACAAATCCGAGATGCCCAAATCGTTGGTGCCATAACATGCTTACATCTTTATCTTCTGTAGCAGTTAAAGCACTTAACTCATACAAGTTATCCCGTTGTATGCCTTTACCTACAACATTACCTGATGAATCCATGATTTCCGCACCACTCTTATTGAAGTGAACTTCAAGTCCACGATCTGTTATTGTAGAAACTGACAACCAATTTCTTTTGAGTGTAGGTACATAGAGAACATCGGATAACTTTTTCTCAACACCTGGAGAAGTGTTGTTGTAGTATGCCCTTGGGAGCCAAGACCCACACCACCTTGCATGGAAGCAAGAAGGAAGGCCCAAGAAAGACTCTCCTTTCATCCACCCCATCCTCCACCATGTTCAAGCCATTGGCCATCAGCCCGCAGCTATGCCACATGCTTGAAAATATGGAGCAATGGGAGTCAAGGATCCTAGTCACATATGTAAAATACAAGATAATAGCAACACTCTACTTACACACATAGGAATTGCTAGCATGCACACACACCTCACTCTCACACACTCCAAGACTAAATACACATATGTACAAAGCCTTAAGAGAAAGGAGAGTTCTTCCATTGAAGGGATTTTACATGAGAGCACGACCAAAAGCTCTCCCATTACAAGAAATGAGCCTCTATATATAGGCTAGGCACATTCTCCCATGTGCTCTTTTTGACTAGTCAAAAAGGAGCACATGCTCATATCTCTCTAAATCTTAGAAAATATTCCCCAACAACCCACTCTCCCACTCTCTTCAAGAAAGAAATATAGGCGTGGGAAAACTTCTACGTGGGTTTTATACATGTGTGTCAAAAAGATTCTTTATTTGAGAGGATCAAAACCATAGTCTAAAGCAAATATCAAAAAAAGGGCTAAGGAGAGTGTTCATATGGACATCTCCTAGATACAAGGAAAAAAGGTATTTTCATAAGGGCTAGAGGGTGCCATTGCATGAGGAATTGTGGGCAACCCAAATAATAACACCCTCCTCCTCCTAGACTTTGTCGTCCTCGACAAAGCTAAGAGAATATGCAGCAGTTCCAGTTTGAATTTTTGCAAGGCTGCAAATCTTTTGAATTAGCAAGCCGTCTACCTTCAAATCTTCATTCCAGCAATGCTGAGCGACACAATCCCCTTGGGGGGCAGTCAGCCCAACCTCCATCCAATGTGCCTTCTCTCAAAGCTCCCATACCTGAAATTTAAACATACACAACAAGTAGACTGTATTTGAAAAGAACCAGCCACAAAATGTAATCCCATTCTTTGTTTCCACTTCAAGGAACATCCATTGCTGCAAGACTTGCACTACAAGAGAGAACTCTGCATGACAATCTTCTTGCACCTATAAAGAAAAAATAGCCCCAAAAAACAAGGAGCCCAATCAAGACCCAAAGTGCCTATCCCTTATGTCTCAATGATTTCATACTCTATTATTTTCAAGTGAGAGTGATATTTTGCAATGTAAAGCATGAGGTGAATGTAGCCTAAGGTCCTGCCATCATTTATACTATGCTTCATTTATACAATGCTCCTAGTCAACAAGCTGGGAAGTTAACATGAGTGTTATGTGCTTCATAAAATGAATAGACAATAGTGCAACCTTATGAGTCCTAACATTTTGCAAGCATTCATGAGATTCAAACAACTTATCCAACACTATTCCTGCAAGGTAAGTAGCAAATCATCCATAGGAGGTAAGAAGGATCAATGTTGAAGTTCTAAGTGTGTTGACCTGCAATGTCTGATGAAAAAATTAAGCCTTAAATGAGCATTGTGAAACTAGAGAGTTACTTCCCTAGCAAAAAACAATTACTCGGATCTTTTTACTTATGGAGTAGGTCTGCCTCCACACAGCGATTCCCCAAAAAAACTGATCTGCAAATACATATGGTGCTCCTCCCTCAATGTGTTATCACATAAGTGCAACTCTGATAAGTTGTTTTGTAACGCTTGTGAGTCTTTCTCAAAAATGGCCATTATTCTTGGAGCTAATGAGCACATCAGAAGGGAAAAGTCATGTGCACACAAAAAGAGTTATTAGCAAATGTGAGATGAATAGCAGTATAATTGCTTGCAAGAAATGGCAGCCACATGACGCTAACATAGACATCACAGAAATGATTATTTAGATATTAAGGCACATAAGATACTCGTTCTTACTTTGGAAGTAAAAATTCCCAAAAGATCATGCAACACAACTGATTACTAGTAATCAAATCATCAAAGCTCTTTGATATTCCCTTTAAGTGAGAGCAGGGAGTGTACTAATCAGTGATGATCCTTATTAGTAAATCATTCATGTCAAATCTAGCAGTATAGCAACAATATATCATGTTCCTAGGAACCACCTTCGGCCTTCATGCAAGTCAAGTAACAATCCAGTTCCTAAAAATCTGAATGCATAGAACTAGCTTCAGTTTATAAGATGCAACTCAATCTGTGGATATGTGGACACAAAGGAGGTCCCACCCCCCAGTCATGTGGTATATGCAGTTTGGTTGTTGTCAAGCATGGAGACTTACTGCCAAATGCCTCTAAAAAAGGAGATAGTGAATTCAGACGTCACAAATGCACAAGGATCTGACCTGATTCTAGAATACGCACAAAGATTTCCAGGGAAACTTATTCACAACTCCTATCTAGAGCAATCACTCATTTCAAACATATAATGCAACTGTCTTCTTCCCTATCAAATATCAAAACACAGAGAACCAGTAGAGACCATTTTGAAGCCAGCTCAACCATAGTATCAATCTCTAAAAACATGGATGTAACTTGCAATATTCAAATTGTTAAGACCAATAAGTGATCCTAAAGTCACCATGTCCTTCCTTCAAGCCTGTCACACTCAGAGACAAGTAATCACCCTAGTTTCTGATTGAATTACATAAAAGTTATGAGATAGGAAATGCAAAGATGGATCAGATCCATTGAGGAACAAGCTATATCATAATTTTCGAAACATCATTTCACTTGTAAAGAGCATTTTAGAACTTCACACCTGTATTGATCATAAAAAGATTATCTTTTGAGACTTCTAAATCCTTACATAAATGCAAACTTTGAGAAACTCCCAGGGCGATAATGGCATGTTGCTACAGAATCCCTAGAGTTATGGAGGGTGTGACACAAACTCAGTCACCCACAATAAAGAAGAAGTCATTTATAGTCTTGAATCCTAGGCACAGACACTGGGAACTATCTTGAGGAAGGCAGACTTACACGACTCGTATTATTCATGAAACATATGACTATCTAGAACAGTAGATATTTACTTAAACCACACTAGTTTACCTCCTATAGCAATGGTTTGAAACTATATCTTGATACATTGCTCTATGTATATGGAGAGTCCGAGATACATAGGCTGTGCAGGCATCCTGAAAGCATTAAAAACAAAGAATGCAAAGCCCCTCCTTGAAGAGCATTGGAGCTATTGGCATGTCACAATATTATCATTCTGAGAGAGCAAAACACCTGGCTGCACTCTGAACAAGAAAACATCTTTAAGCTTAACAGATTACAAAGAGATGCTTTCTGTATACTATCATCATGAACTTTATTAAATACACAAATATTTTTATGGGACATGCTCAATCTTTCTATTGTACCCAAAAAGTCCTGCATGATTCTTTAGGTGACATGATCAGCAGAGAGACTCCCTTTTGCATGGTACCAACACAATTGATATAGAATTTTCTTCCTGCTTTCTTTGCAAAGAGGAGCACCGAGTGTTCTCAACCCCCACAGTAGCATCTGCAGAGATGTGAATTTTAGGCATCTATCACAAGGGTCAGCGTGCATCGAGTTTCAAGCCTACAACTCTTCGATCCTTGGGAGCAAACTTCCTTCAATTCATAGTAATAAAATCATTGGCCCTATAACACATATACATGAGTGCGGAGAGCAGGCAAACACATAAGACTGTATGGTATCCTACCAAACTCATCATTCAACAGACATAGATTTGGAACTTTGGATACAAGATTGAGGAAATTGAGGACGTTGCCTCTTCAGAGTGAAGGTATCAAGGGTTGTTGTGCAGTCCCCTCATGCCTTCGGAGCTATCCTGCAAACAAGTTTTATGTAGTGAAAGAGTCCGCCTCGCATCTGCATTAGCAAGGAAGTTGGGTTGCAGTCAAGATGTCCCTAGGATCTTTCTACAGAGAATCACCATTAGAAAAAGATGCATGCAAGGGCTGAAGCATCAGGAGTGGTCATAGAGGTATCACCAAAGATCCTAGAGGTTGTCCAGGCAGCTTTTTTTCTTGGGGAAGCATGAGGCCTCAATTCTCGGATTGAAATGAACAATAATGTAATAATAACAGCATCTACACCGATGCAGAGACAACAGGTGAGACGTCCATAAAGAGAGTCCTCATGAGGATATTTGGTCGGGAATCACCAAGAAGCATCCATTCCAAACAAAAGATTTTGCAAGTGATAATGCCACATAGTACAGGGCCAGTAAGCAAGACAACCCCGGACACCGATAGCAAGAATAATCGGGAGCCCTATTGCTCCTACCCAACATATGTCAAGGACATTGTGATGTCAATCTTAAAAGATATCAATCCCGATATACCATAGATGGTCCACATAAAAGCTTTGGATGCAAATCGGTTGTAGCCAGTCGACTAAGAGAGTGCACTTGAATCATCACAGTTTTGCCCCACCCGAATCATCTTCCACTTTTAGGCTGCGTGCAGCTTGGGTCTGCCTCAGATGGTACTCCATCATCTTGAAGTGCAACATCAATGGAGGCACAATGTGGAAGACAGGAGCAAGACAGTCAGCGCAGGTGGGTTAGCAAACACAAAGAGGTAGAAATCCTACAGTACATGCTGGGAGCAGAATGGTATGAGTACACTCTACGGAGCAGCAAGACTTTGAGCATGAAGGTATCTCCAAAGCTTTGAATCATCACGCAGCTTCTTCAGCAGTGCCAACGCCATCAGAGAATTGCGTTCAACAGTATGTCAAGACTACGAGACTTCCAAGTTGGAATAATATGAGCAGCAAACTCGTACGACAGAGTGGGAAGGTGGAGCTGAATCGAGGCAGCAATGGAGAAGGGAAGTTTCTCCCTTATTGGAGCTCTACCCCAATAGGGAGTGAGGAGGGGGAGCTCGACACACTACGTTGTAGAATGAAAGGCTTTGAGGGCATCGTAGTTAGATCCTCCAAAGCCATAGCACAGATCTGCCCGCGCAAGGGTATAGACATCAACGCAAGCCTACGTCCTCCCCATCCATAGTGCTCAAAGGGGGAGCTCCTGAATGAGCTCGCCCCTAACTAAGGGAGAATGGCAAGGAAGCCAGCGTCCTGTCAACCCACCCTGCTATGAAGAAAGAGGAATGTAGATCATTACTCACCCCACCTACCATGCACGGCTTGAAAATGGCATTGATGGCCGAAGTGAGTGAAGGGAGGGACTTTCCCCAGCGTGTCTTTATCAACATCGAAGCCCACGTACCCCCTCACCAAAGAAAGGCACATTGATCTGAGCGTTGTCGCGGAGATTCGTATAAAGGAGGGTGAAAGGAGAAAATAACATAAAACTTATCACCTCTTCCCAAATATTTTTGTGGATAACAGCACTTATAATCAAATTATCTCCTAGAAGTTTGAAAGAAGATAAAACCATAAGACCTTCGAACAAGGTAATTGATGATAAAATATAAACTCTTTAATTCTCACAAGAGATTATGCCAAGACTTAAGAATCATAACATTTCTGATAGGAAGCCATAAAGAAATTTCCGAGTTGTTACTAGTTGAAATGAAGCTCTAAATGTCAAGAAAACATTCGCGATGCGCTATTCATGATGCTATATGTATTTGGATATGATTTAGTAAATTGGAGTAGTAAAGAATATCGGAAAAAAATGAGGAAACCTTTTGAACATTAAACTATATGATAATTTCCAATCTTCAGGCCTATTCAGAGGTGGTCGCGGCTTAAACTAGTCTATAGTACTATTTTATTGGTTTTCACAACAAAAGTGTTTATCGCTGTTTAAATAGAAATGCTTAAATGCATTGGCAGGACCTGCGCAAAAAAAAAAACAAAATAAGTGCAGACTTTCCTTTCTCAAAAACATTTGTGTAGAACAGCATCTCCCTCGTTACATACATAGCTATCAGATTCTGAACTCAATGAAAAGTAGAGATGTAGTTTATTTTTACTTTTTAGCAATGTATCATGTTTGAGTGTATATCTTTCTTCCAATTATAACGCGCCTATTGTTTAATAGTGTCTCTCGAAACAATCTTGCAAGTTCTGATCCTCATGATCAGTAAATTTTAAATGAATTTCTCAAACAGTGTTTGATTTCTCTAGCTCTCTCTTTCTCTCTGCAAAAGATCGTCTACTACACACAACTTTTAATGCTTTTCTTTTTACACTCATATCATGGCTTTGAAGTCCAGAATAACTTTCAAATGTAATGTGAAATGAACACAAAACAATGCACGCATATGTAATGTGGAATAAGCACAGAACAATGTATGCATATGTAATTTCTTTTTCCGGTTCTCTAAATGGAAAAATGTCACTATTGCTTCAGAGGAAATTTCCTTATACTTTATGCACAATTTGAGGAAACGCATGTTAATCCATATATCTAACTTTTCATTTCACAATCCGATGCATATCAGACTACAAATATACACAGAAGCTCATTACTTATATACGAGTATAAATTGGAACAACCACGTTAAGCACGCGCCTGTATAAACTTCAGAGAAACCATTGAATTGGAAGGGACCATCATGGAAATGGATCTGCTCAACAACATGGATCAACTCAAAAACAAATAGAGAACCAGATTCTTCGTGCAAATACAACAGTGAATCCAAAACATAGAACTTGAATCAAAATATAATATGACAGAAACGATGAAGACTTTAAATGCATATCAAATTTTGCTTTCTCGGTTCAAATTCATCGCTGTGATAAGAACATATTGTAAGATTAATTTTCATTCTATGTCATAAACATATGCAGCAATCAATCTGCAGTCATAGAGCGCATGTCACCTTCCTGGCTATCTATCTGCATGCGTCAAATCACTTTAGAAACCGAGAGGGATCTTGTGCTCTCATTTCACTGATTTACTCTAGGTCCTGTAGAACATGCCTGCACAAAGCACTTTTCTCCTACAACTTGCAACTCACATCAAAAATATGAAAACATCTCCTCCGTAATCGCGTACATCAGAAAATATGAGAGAACCTTTGATTGCTAATGAGGGTGCTCCTCCGTAACCATACAAAACAAGCGTAGAAAATGTGTTTTTTTTTCAGGAAAAAAAAGAACAGAAATAAACAAGATTTCACCGTAATTCTTCTTTTCTCCTTCGATTATGACAATTAGCCACCGTAGAAGAGCAACAGCATCAGAATACTTTTGTCTTCGATGTTAAACATAGAACTTTGAAGTCGCCTCTACTTTCGAGTTTGTCTTCCATGTCAGATCAATCATCGCTTGGCCTCCTTGCACTCTTCTCGTTTTTTGTACTTTCCTCCCCTCAGTCGTATGTCTTCAACATCCTCCTTCTGTGTGCACCCTCCCTGCCGCCATTCTTCAGTCCTTTGTCAGAGAGCTCCCCCCCCCCTACCTCAGTCCACGAGGAGACCCTTTTTGTTTGTTAGTAGTGCTGCGAAATTGTTGTCTTTCTGCATCTAATGAGCTAAGAGCATCACCAGCTTGCCTTCTACCCTTTTTTTCTCGTCCTCCGATCATATGCGTGCCCTCCACAGAATTGTGCGCCTCCTTCCCCTGAAGAAGTATCTTCCCTCAACTCCTCAGCGAGCGCCACCTAAAAAATTCCCTGTTTCTCCACGATTCTCCCCTTTCTCGTTCTTGCTTCCACGTTAGTATAGTACATTCTTACTTTCAAAAAAAACGAGAATGCCTTTCCATTAGAATGTAATATATTTGAGTAATTTGTATTTTGATGTGCAGCATTACGCACGCATACAAAGAGATACTCACACATCAATTACATATTAACATTAAAATGCATGCATTGGTACTCATGCTCAAGCACAAATACACATAAACACTCACATACTTAATGTACATATATACATATATTGATATGTACGCACATAGCGTAAATACATTGATGCTCATTTTTTTACATCGAAAATCTCAACACACACACATGTTAATATGTACATGCATGGATACGTTTTGCTCATATGGGAACATAGAATATTACACATCCATGACCGACATGCAAGCACATCTACCTACAATCAGGGAGCTCACATGAATAGTGCATTAATGTCAAAATCTTATGGAGGTGAAGACAATAAGATCAATTCAATACCATGGGACATTAATATCATGCAAGTGATGATTAGACGAGTCACTCTAACTCATGAAGATAAGTCAATATGAATTTTTGTTCATAGACAGTCACATATACATACACATAAAGATGTAGGGTTTCATGTATTAATCAAGATATTTATAAATCAACGTTTTATGGAAAGAGTTCACCACAATGTTAAGCATATTGATATCTTCTCATTTGAATAGATTGGATGCTTTGTAATGGTACTCAAGCTTGAGTGTCCTTTCTCGACCACAGCGTTATAAATTTTTTCAATTTTGCAACAGTAAAAGAAAACATCTGTTTATGATTTTTTTTTTTTGTTGTTTTCTTTTTATGGACAAGAGGGAGGGATAACAGAGGGTAACCACCCACCCCCTTTTCCAAAGCAAGCATCAACTTTCAAGAAAGGACAGAGATGGGGTTGATGCCCAAATGTGTGTGTGGAGATGTGTGTGTATGTGAGAGAGGGAGAGAGAGAGAAGGGGGTAAGGGGGTGTTCTTGTGCATCAAACAAAATGAACTAAAAACTACCTTACAAAAACAAGAAAATGAGGAACTAATGGCCCAATGGAAGGGTGAAAGTGCCATGCCAACACACATAGCCTAAAAGTATAAGCAAAAAAGTTGCAAATCGATATCTTACCACATGCTCTTGAGCACTCCAAGTGATGAAAGGCCGTTCTCCCCGGCAACGGCGCCAAATTTGTTGTTGTAGTATGCCCTTGGGAGCCAAGACCCACACCACCTTGCATGGAAGCAAGAAGGAAGGCCCAAGAAAGACTCTCCTTTCATCCACCCCATCCTCCACCATGTTCAAGCCATTGGCCATCAGCCCGCAGCTATGCCACATGCTTGAAAATATGGAGCAATGGGAGTCAAGGATCCTAGTCACATATGTAAAATACAAGATAATAGCAACACTCTACTTACACACATAGGAATTGCTAGCATGCACACACACCTCACTCTCACACACTCCAAGACTAAATACACATATGTACAAAGCCTTAAGAGAAAGGAGAGTTCTTCCATTGAAGGGATTTTACATGAGAGCACGACCAAAAGCTCTCCCATTACAAGAAATGAGCCTCTATATATAGGCTAGGCACATTCTCCCATGTGCTCTTTTTGACTAGTCAAAAAGGAGCACATGCTCATATCTCTCTAAATCTTAGAAAATATTCCCCAACAACCCACTCTCCCACTCTCTTTAAGAAAGAAATATAGGCATGGGAAAACTTCTACGTGGGTTTTATACATGTGTGTCAAAAAGATGCTTTATTTGAGAGGATCAAAACCATAGTCTAAAGCAAATCAAAAAAAGGGCTAAGGAGAGTGTTCATATGGACATCTCCTAGATACAAGGAAAAAAGGTATTTTCATAAGGGCTAGAGGGTGCCATTGCATGAGGAATTGTGGGCAACCCAAATAATAACAAGAAGTGATAAAAGAGATGGTTCCAGTTCCTTCGGCTGGACACTTGGAGTCATTTCCCACCACTACATTGATGGATTCTCGCAGAGGCACTAGGGAACTATACCAATCCTTTTTACTGGTCATATGGCGAGAAGCTCCACTATCTAAAATCCATGGTTCATCAACACGAGCTTGAGCAGATGAACATACCTCTTCAATAGCTACCCAAAGTTCCAGCTCTGTGTTGTTTGCAGACTCTTTGTTCTTCCATGATGATTTTACAGTCCCATTCCGTTCATCAGCTTGCTTCTTTCTGCAATCCTTGATGGCATGGCCTTTCTTTTCACAATAGAAGCAACTTCGTGTGAACTTTTTCTTCTTTGGCTTCTTCTTTGATCCTTCAGAAGAGCCTTTACCTTTTGCATTTGCTGAGAATGCAGCATCACTTGTACTTTGCCGATTCTTCATCTGCATCTCTCCTTCTAAAAGCATCGCACAAAACTCTTCAAATGTAAGAGGAGTTGATCTTACCTGAGTGTTAAGGGCTGTTACTAATCCATCATACTTTGCTGGAAGAACACGTACACATCTTCGAGCCAGCTCTTCTGGTATTATAACAACACCAACTGCAGCCAATTGATCTTGAAGATGCTTTATCCGTTTGATAAAATCTTCAGCCTTTTTAGAATCAGAATGCTTTTCATTTGCCAACTGATTTTCTAAATTATGTATCCTAGTGTGGTTCTTGGTCTCATATTGACGAGCCAATATGCCCCAAGCCTCATGTTTGCTTTAGTAGTGTGTTGAACTAAAGTAAGCACAGAATCACTTACACTAGTGACAATCGCACATAATGCATCCACATTCCGCCTCTTCCAAGCTCGTAGAAGATCTGGATCTGGCTGAATCATCAATCTTGCATTTACTGGATCTTCAACTGGTATAGGCTCTGGATCCAATCCCATCGGTCCCATGACAGTGTCAAGTAATTCATAGGAGTCCAAAATTGTAGAAATTTTGAACTTCCAGAGTGTATAGCTGGTTCCATCCAGCTTCCCTTGAGTGAATGCAGGTGGACAAATTCGAATAGGTGCAACGTTAACATTAGCTAAAGCACCAAGACTAGTGTTTGACGATGAAGCCATCATGTAATCACTCAAATAATCTACTGATATTCAAGACTGCTAGTAGGCTAAAATAGTGATACTTCTCAAGCTATTCGAACCTTACAACTCTGATACCATGTAAGACAATAGTTACGCAATATAACATAGGAGCAATAGTAGAGAAGATAACAAATATAGGAGAATCTCAACAATTTTCTACTAGTAGCAAGTACAAAGATGATGGCGTTGTCCACCCGTGCGCTCTCAAGGTAGAGCTTAAATGGTGATCTAGACAACTATAGATAGGGAGATACAAGGTAGAGGTATGCAGGCTCAACTCCATGTCTCAGGTAGTGCAGAAGTCATGTATATATAGGATCATGGGTGGCCTTCCATGGATGGCTATACATGGGCGGTAGAGCGTGGTTCGGCCACCGCCCGTGTAATTGCCATACACGGCTTAGACCGGTTGACCAACCTAACAAATATAAATGATTTCAGACTTCGACAGGGAATATTCTATGGAATATTCCCTTTATCGTCACCCCGGGGGTGCTGCCCCCGGACCCCCACCAAGGGGCCCGCTGGCCCCCTGGGACCCCCCAGCCAGGGGGCCCGTTGGCCCCCTTGGACCCCCCAGCCGGGGCTGCTCCCCGCTGCCCCAGACCCCCCAATTGGGGACCCTAGTAACTCCCTTTCCTTACAATACCTTACATGGTCCAATATGACATTCATCCAACATACAAGTTGGGATTCCCATCAATTGGGTAGTGCACGCTTGGCTTCTCCTCATAACGGGGGCCTTACAAAATGTGCATACAATCATGAGGGGTAGACATTGATCATATACTAATAGAAATATGGTCATATTTGTGTGTCATATCCAAGCTTAGAGATTCTACTATAGTGTCCAAGAAAAAAATAGGCTGGTTTAGAGCAAGATTTTGCAAAGAATCTCTTGTTTTCATACTCTGCCATCACCTCCTCACATGGGGGAGTTAGAGACAATAGTGTGTACTTAAGTCTAGAAGACTCAAGGACTTGTGCCAAAGAGGCTGAACCTCATTTGCAACACAAGTGCGTATAGTGGGAAATTGACACATGCTTATATGTCAATCCGATCAAACGACCTAACCAAGTGTATGAAGACATCTGCACACATGATGGAAATGAAGTGGTTCAGCTGATATGCATGAGAAAAGAGTTATCCACTTCTCAAACTCACTGAAAGACTGAAAGTGTCTGCCGCGATACCTCTTACAGTAGTTTTTAGTAAATCAAGGATTTCTCCCAGCTCCAAGCTCCGAATATAGTCAATAGGGTACTCGTTTCGAAGCTCTTGCCAAGATGCATCTACTGGAAGTAGTTTCACTTGATTCTGACAAGTGTGCTTTGAGTTATGCCTAAAATAGTGAATGGTGGGAAGCACCCACACTCATGCCACAACTCCTACAAGCTCACACACACACTACTGTTGCTAAAAAACAGTGGGGAGGGGTAGACAATAGTCCTACACACAATTCCAAGCATTACATACACATACAAGATCAAAGAGAAGATGGAAATCTGCAAGAAAGAGGCAAATTCGAAATTTTGGATAGCTCCTTCTTCACAATGACAAAAAGTCTCTACAAAGAGTCACAAAGTGACTTATATACATGTGCCCTAAGTTTGGTCCTTTCATACAAGAGACCGGCACTTTATTACTAAAAAGTGAATTTCTTACTAATTTACAAGGGATATTCTACAACAAGTTGGGATTATGCATCTAGAGGACTCCTCTATTGCATTTACATGGCTTTGAGGGAATTCTCTAAGACCTCGAAGAAGAAAAATTATGCCCATTAATTTGAAAATTTTGGGGCTCTTCTCTTGTGCTCCTTTGCTCTGCAACACTCTCCCCCTCTTTGTCTCTGTCATCTCTTGACAGGCTTTACTTCTTGTCTTCAGCTTGTTTAAGAGGTCTGAATGCACGCACCCAGCGGTTGAAGCGGCAACAAGGATTGTCAGAGAATTTGTTATTTTATCCGATGTAAGTCCTTTGCTTCTGTTTTCCCCTTGATATCCCGTACATCACAATTCTGGGTTGCTGCATCCAGTCGGACTACCATGCACGCCACCAGTGACTAGGAATGTGCTGTCCTTAGTCACCTCTTTCTAGCTTTTGGTCTTCTGATTTGTCCTGGTTGCACACATCTGACCCGGTTGTATTGTTCTGAGCCTGTCTACTTTGTTGACAATGCACGCTATCAGCGGAAGGATTATTACCTGCCAAATATTGTCTTATACTTCTTCATGTATGGTTCCTGGCCCTGGTCCGTCCTTCCCATAAAATGTCCTGGTTCTGATTGATCTTTAATTCCAATTCTCAGGACCTGGATGATTCGCGTTGTTGCCTGATGCGTGCCCCTACGAGCCTTTCGGCAGAGGGTGGTTCTTCTGTATTATGCTCTTCATTCTTTATTGAGCCGTTTTTGACTTTGATCTTCTTCTTCTTCTTTTCTTGCTTGATTCCCCTTCCACACGTCCCTCCTCCTGAACTCTGTCGTCCCCGACAGGCTTTTTGTGGCGACGTGTATAGGTCTGTATGGCTGCTTGCTCTCTTTGGTTTAGAAGATTAGCATGACATATCATAAATTCCTTCCACTGTGTTGACTTCACTCCATCCTCTGGTGCTTGTCGATGATCCGCAAAAAAACTCGTCTCATAAGCGTCCAGACGTGCATTAAGGTTCGAAGTCATTTTGACAAAAATCTCTGAATCTATTTTGAAGAAGCCAATGAAAAATGCTTCTTTGAAAGTTTGCATATATGTTGATGGCAAGAACATAATTCGAGAATAATATGCCATAAGTGTTAAGCAGCTTGGAATAGTAGATAGATAAAAAATGAGTGCTTTGGATCCTTGCGTAATACCGACGAAATTCAAAAAAGTATATTTTGCGTGCTGGAAGACTTTGATTACTGTTAGTAGCAGACTGAATATTTTATTGGTCATTTTAACTGCTAAGTCCGAGACCGTAGCGTATTTGGCAATCCAAAATTCCATTGTTTTTACCATATACTCTTCCGTTGGTAGGTAATTATGAGGCGGACTAGGTAACAATGGGTAATTCAGCCATTGATTATTGATGCTTCCCTGGCGCTGTCCTTCCCAAAATTGCGACCAGGAGTGCCTGCGGGGTACTAGGCAAAAAGATGGGTTTACTTGAAGCACATATGGTGATGCTTCCCACTATACCCGCATTGTTGGATTCTTTTCCAAAACTTTGCGTCTCCAAATGGGATCAGCCTTCTCAAATTCTTCTTGGGTATACTTGAATGTATCTTGGCTGAAGTGGAGATTGTGGTCCGGATCTTTATTTGTCATAATCTTTCTATATTGTCGCGTTTGTTCTTTAAGCAGGCCATAGGGTACACTGAAAGGCTTCAAAATCTGGTCCAAGTTTTTACTTTCTATCTTAGCTTCCTTCATAACTTGAATGATTTGATCTTCAAATTCAGCCGTAAGCTGGGACACCAATAGTGCCCTTTCCGGTCGATTCAGTTCTGCAATGTTTCGATTATTATGTTCAATGTGGACCTCCTGTGCCTCCCTTATCGGTGAATGATATGAGGGGGGAGAGAGAGGACGTACCTCAGTCTCCATAGTAGCCTCTGCGGATTTTGGAACTACTGGTGTCCCCTCAATTGTTTGCTGCTCTAATTGCTCTTGAAACTGTTTAATCAATTCATCTTTCTGCTTTATTTCTTCAGTAGCCTGTGCAATAGTATCCTTGTGTTTGTGAAGTTCTTTCGCAACGATATCAAGATGATCTGTGTCTTCTTTACATTGCAAGAGATAACAATTTTCAGCTTTTTTCCATTTAGTTCTAAGAGCTGCAGTGTCATCCATGTACCTCTTTTCCCATTCGGCAATGGTGAGTTGCTCCTTCTTGAGCTGATCTTCATACTTAGCTATCTTTGTCTCCAATTCTTCGATATCTTTTTCTGGTCTTTCTTGAACGTCCATTGGCTGATCACTGAGAAGGGCGGTCATGAGCTCTTTATTTCGATTTCTTAAGTTTTCTGCTTCCTCCATGTATACCTTGATCTGTGATTCCAGTATTTTGCTCCTCGTAGTCATTCGTGCCTTCTCAGCCTCGCTAGCTTCATATTTTGTTTGTACTTCTTGCAGTTGTGCTCTTAATCTTTCGTTTTCTGACATTAAATCATTGCATTGCTTTTGTGCTTCTTGGACTTATTTTTCTTTGTTTCTGATGTGCTCTCTTTCTAATTTCAATTCTACCGAAAGTTTCTTACTCTTTTCTTGAAGCTCGTGCTTGTCCTGCATTGCTTGATCATAGTCTGCATCGGCCTCAAGCATTAGTTGTTGTGTTTCTAGTGTGGTTCGGATCATGTCTTGTACAACAGGCTTGAGTTGGGCAATGTCGACATTCAAACAAGTCCTTGGTATGCTCGGAGCTTCGCCGGTTTGCACATCTTTTCCCTCCTCCACATGGATGGTTTCGTTGTGTGGTTGTCTAATTTGTAGATGTACTTGTGGTTCGTTTTCTTCGTTATCCACATCAATAGCTTTTGTGGCACTCCCTTGAAATGTGACATCCATGGGGGAGGGTTCTGCCACAACCCTTATCGGTGTGAAGGGTTCGTATTCTTTGACTGTCTCGTCTTGAAATTCTTTCTTTGGCATCTTTATGGATATCTCGTGCGGGGGTGTGGCCTCCTTGATATGAATAGTGGAGGTCTCATTAATTTTTATTACATGCGTACCTTCTTTGTTGGCGATTATGCCTTCGGTGTTGAGCTCTTGGTGGGTAGAGTTGTTATCCACCTTTATGTCCTCTTCTTCATTGTAATTTACGGCATTTAATTCCCTAAAACTTCCTCTTCTGCTTGTTTGACTTCCCTGAGTCTCTTTGTGCCTCTCATTCTGGGTTGAGAGCTAGTTTCTACCTCTTCCACAATCTTGACTCCTCTTTTCTTTTTAGGAACAGTGGCAACTTTGGCATACTTCGCCATGGCAGTTGATGATGGCATTTCTTGCAGGTGCTCTCGAATGCCTAAAGCGTGGTAGGTCAATATCGTCAGAGACACACTGCCATTGAGGAACTTTTTATTATTCCATTGCTTTTTTGCTTCGAATAACCTTTCTTGGATGTAAGCAGTCAGATTAATCTGATTGCCAATCTGCTTAACGGCGTGTGAGAGTAGTTGAACAATAATCTTTTGAGGGGCCGTGTACCGATGCATATTCAGGAAGCAGAAGTGTTGGTGAATAAGCCTCACTTCCTCTTCTATGTCCACCCTATTAATGTCTGTGAATGTTCTGGTCTTTGCACCGTGACTCTCTTCTTTTACCACGGTAGTTCCATCCTTTTCCCATCCAAAGGCTTCTTTAATCAAGTCACGCGTAAATTGGATGACTACCCATTCACCTATTTTATCCATCACTCTAGCCTCAGGCACCAATGGATCATGCAGTGCTGGTTGTAAGGTATTCATGACTTGAGTGCATCTTTGAAAGTCGGGCTTATAGATTGGCAGTTCAAAATATTTGTGTATGCCCGCTCTCTTCATGGTGTCTATGATAGATGGGAGTCCATGTAGTACTCAGAAATCCTGGGACATGATTAGAAATTGATGATCTGTATCCATGATTTTGATAGTCGCCAGGAAGATATACTCCCCAGCCGGTTGATCTTCTCGAAACCAGTGTCCCTTTGCCTTGGTGATACTCTGGAGTGGAAATTCCAATACTTCCTCTTGTATTGCTGCTTCAGAATCTTCAGAAGCCATCTGCACTTGCAAGGAAAAGTGCATTAGCTTCAAAGGGAAGCATGACGCTGTGTAGTGCATTGTAGTGATTTGTTGTCATTCCATCACTTTGTTTCCCATGGTTCTATAAGTGAGATCTCTTACCACATCCTTTTATTTCTTATCCTGAAAGAAAACAAACGTTAGTATAGCTGAAGCATTTATTTATGTACATAGTATGTCCATTCCTAAAAGAGTTGAAGCTATGATCTAATCTCCATTGAGAATGTGCACCATTAATTCTATCAGTTACATCTTGTGCCGAATGCGTGGCCTTGTAATGTGGCCCTACTAAGCATACTTTAGGTGCATCCGTTGCTTCATGAGTGCAATTGGCGTATCCATTGTTCCGATGGTCCACCCCTTGCAGTCGCTTGGGTTTCCAAATCCATTTCATGGGCGCTTGGATAGGTCGATTTCTTTCTTTGATTCCTCGGGCTTCCTTTGTTTGTTTTGTTTCCTCTATCGTCCTAGTGATGGATGTGTTTCCTTTCCTGTTTCTCAGATGACTGTGTTTTGGCTCCGTCATTCGCCTTTTCCGATGTAATGCTTCCTCCTGAGTGCTTATCTCCAGCTTGGCTGCCTGTATTATCTTCTTGGGGATCCATATCTGATGTCGTGCTCTCTGAGCTTCAATCAAAGGCTTGGAGAGCCATACTTGCAAGAGTCCTTTTGGTTTGGACTTGGGTGAAGCTGACTTTTTCATTTCTATTTTCTCCTTATGAGTTGATGCTGATGTCTACTCTTTTCCCTCCTGATCTTTGCGTACCCATTGGTATTTGGTCGTTCTTTGACGTAAGTATTTGAGTGTTGGATTCCATATTGCTGGTCCTTTGTCTGGGTGAGAAGCAGCATGAGAGTTGGTTTCCTTAGTGTCTGGCTGCTCTTCAACTGAATGGAGTGATTTTCCTTCTTCTTTGGAGATTTGAGGGTTTGAACTTCCTACTTCTTCTAGCTTGGTTTATGAAATGGTGGGACTGGAATCATGTTTCAGTAGCTTTTCCGTGCTTCTCCCTGAACTCTCGATGGTGGTGGGTTGGAATAAAGGCTTATCTCCTAATAGACTGAAAATTTTCTTGTGCCCTATCTTGGCTGAAATGTATCCTTGAGCTCGATTGATACTGACTTCATTCTCAATGATCCAATCTTGTCCTAGGATCAAATCCTCTATTAAATCCTCGTCTCTACACACTAATACTCGTTGTTCCATGGAAGAATTTCCTAGGTGGAGAGACACTATTGTTGTTCCAATGCATTCTAGGGTTTGACCTCCAATTCCTCTCAATTGGGCTTTTGTGGGACTCATAATCATTTGCAGATCTTTTATGACCGTATTACATATGCAACTAAGTCCTGCTCCTGAGTCTATCAATGCATCTATCAATTTGTATTGTGTCTTGCCGATCCCTAGGTTTAGGTAAGGCTATGACATGAACGACTTCGTCGTGTCAGAGTCATGGACTTGGTAGTTGGCCATAGGGATAGGCTCTTCTCCTTGGAGATAGCGTTCATCTCGTTGTCTAATCCATTCTTTCCTTTTCTTAATGCGTTCTAGGGCTTCTTGTCGGGCCTCCTCTCTAATCCGTTCTTCCTCTTTCTTCCTATTTTGAGCACCTACTAAACGTGCTAACATTTGATCTGTCAATGGCTCCATGAACCGTTTAACTCTGCATCCACTTATGTAGTTAGGAAGAATGTCTCCATCTAGAGTGGCTAGATTAACTGCTCCACTAGTAGAGATTCTATTGATGATCAGAGGTCCATATCCGCGTTTTTGTAACTTCTTGGCATGTTGCTTTAAGGTGTACACCAAGACTAAGTCTCCCTCTTTAAGTCCTTTGTCTTTTATATGTGCATCATAATATGCCTTTTGTCTTCTTTTAGCTGCATAGATTCCTGCCACTGCTTGTAACCTAGTTTCCTGTAACTTCTCGATTTGGTCGAGTTGTTGGGATAACTCATGTCCATTCCATTCATACTGTTGGACTACTCTCAATGTTGGGATTAAAAAATCAATTGGCAAAATTGCATTCTGCTCGTACACTAAATTGAATGGGGTAGTTCCAATGGCAATCTTGTATGCTACTCGGAAGGCCCAAATTGCATGATGCAATTGTTTGTCCCAATCAGACCTCCCATTATTGACAATCTTTGTCAATACGGTACATAACACCTTGTTGGAACTTTCCGCTTGACTATTGGTTTGGGGATGGTATGGGGCAGATTTTTTGTGAATCACTAAAATTCATTCATTAGGGATTCTATTACTTCATTAAGGACGTGCATTCCTCGGTCACTCACAATCTCAATTGGTAATCCGAAACGAGTGAATATATTCTCAAAAAGGAATTTAGCAGTGGTTTGAGCATCGTTCTTTCTCGTAGCTTTTGCTTCTACCCATTTGGTCAAATAATCTGTGGCTACTATGATGTACTCAGCATGTGATCCTTTGGCTGGTGGGTTGATGTGTCCTATGAAGTCGATACCCCATTTGGAGAATGCTCTTGCACACACCATAGGTCTTAATGGCATGTCATCTCTCCGAATCGGGTATTTAGCCCTTTGGCACATTTCACAGCTTCGTACATACGTCTTCGCGTCCATATGTAGAGTTGGCCACCACAAGCCAGCGAAGAGGATCATTTTGACAGTTCTCTCAGCTGAAAAATGACCTCCTGCAGCACCTGCATGTGCCATCTCTAATATGGGTAGATACTCTCCTTCATGCATGCATAATCATAATTGGTTATCTTTTCCTCTCCTAAACAATTGTTTTCCCACAAGTACGTAATCCTTGCTCATTTCTTCTAGGGATCGTCTTCTAGTTAAACTTATTCCTTCCTCATGCTCTCTGCTCTTTAGGAATTTAATCAATGTTTTACTCCAATTGGGTGCTATGGTTGAAAAAGGTATGGACATATGATCCTCTGGGGTTGTCTCCTGGCATTCTACACAATTACTCACATAGTCATGGACATCCTTGGGCATGTCAGGCCAGTACACTCCTAGTCTTTTTAATTCCCGGATGGTTCCATGAGTCCCTTGGTGTGTTCTCCATTTGTTCACATGTGCTTGCTCAATTAGTTTCTTTTGTTCATCCTCCTCGACACATCTTAGCAATACTCCATTGGGTTCCTTATAGTACACACTCCCAGCAATAATGTGCAAATTTCTCGATTGGAGAATTTCCTTTTTGCTATCCTTATTGATTGAGTGTTGTGGGCCATGGGTGAGTATAGGAATTAGTTTCTCTGCCCACCTTGGACAAACTTCCAGATTAAACAAATAAGTGTCAGGTAGATCGTCGGGTACTCCACTTGGCGGTTCTCCGTGGGTTAACCTAGAAAGTGGTCTGCTCTTACATGCGTATTTCCTTTTTTCACTACCACTTCAAAGTCAAACTCCATTAATAGCAAGAACCATCTTACTAATCTTCCCGTGTTACAAGGTTTATTGACTAAGTACAGTAAAGCCTGATGGTCTATGAAGAACTTAAATTTGTTGGCTAACAGATAGTGTCTAAATTTCTTCACTGCGTAGACCATTCCTAATCCTTCTCGTTCGGTAGTGGTATAATTCCTTTCAGCTTGATTCAATTGTCTACTCGCATAGGCAATTGGATGATTGAGCTTTCCTTCATCAGCTGGTTGGGCTAAGATACATCCTATTGCATAATTAGAGGCATCAACATGAATATGAAAAGGCTTGTTCCAATTGGGCGTTTTCAGAATTGGGGCCGTGCTAAGCCTCTTTTTTAATTCATTGAATGCTTTCTCGCACTCTTCCGTCCAAGTGAATTGAGTTAAGAGGGTTTGGCTATTATGGCATACATGTGAATAATACCGACGGTAATATCCACAATGTCCCATAAAGGCTTGTACCTCTTTCGCATTCTTTGGTCTAGTAAGCTCTAAGATGACCTTGATCTTGTCCTCATCCGTGGATATTCCATTTCTGGAGACTATGTGTCCTAGGATCTTTCCTTGTCTCACCATGAAGACACATTTTTCTGGGTTTAGGCAGACTCGATACTGGCGGCATTTATTAAATATTTTTCTCAACTCGGGAATGTGATCTCGTCTTTGATTCGAGTATGTACATGGGTCATCTACATACACTTCCATGCTCTTTTTCAGGAATTCCTTGAAAACATGACACATCAATCGTTGGAATGTAGCAGGTGCATTAGTGAGTCCAAAAGGCATCACCCTGAAAGCATAGACTCCCCATTCGGTCGCGAATGCGGTCTTATGTTGATCCTCAGTAGCAATAGCTACTTGGTTGTATCCGTAGAATCCATCTAAGAAGCTATAGACTTCCTTTCCTGCTACCCTTTCCAATAGATGGTTCATGATGGGTAATGGGTAGCTATCACGTATGGTGGCTGCATTGACTTTTTTCAAGTTAATGCACACCCTCAATTTTCCATTTTTCTTAGGCACAACTACTAAAGGCGATACCCACTCGGTGTGTTCTATCTCATATATGAATCCTGCAGCTAGTAGCTTGTCAATTTCTTCCTTAATTTTTGCTGCATACACCTCATTATACATATAAGGGCATTGTTTCGAAGGTTTTGCATCTGCAGTCATTGGTATTCAATGAGAACAAATATTGGGTTCTACACCCTTAAGATCCTTATATGTCCATGCGAACACGTCTCGATATTCTTGGATCAGCTGTACGAGTTCTTCTTCCTCCTCCTCTGATACATCTTTGCCTATGTAGGTGCATCGCTCTTCTCTGTCTTCCACTGTCACTACAATTTTTTTGGTTTGTTCTTTGTTGTCATATGCTTCTCCATCTCTAGCCTCTCGTTTAGGCATTTGAATGGCTACCTTTCTCTCTTCTACTTCATATCTTTTAAAATGTTCAGGAACTTCAAATGAGTCTGGATCAGGTCCTATTTTACTCATGTCTTCTGCTTGCTTTTGTACCATGGGAGTAGCTTCGATTGCTAAGATCTTGGTAGGTTCCTGTTTCTCTCTATTTCGAATGGTGTCCAGGTAGCTTTCTTCGGAATCGAATTCTGGTTCCATTTCTATACTCTCATATTCCTCTTTCCATTCTTACTCCATGATTTCCCCTTCATCTACTTCTTGAAGGATAACCATATAAAGGTTTACATCATAACCTTCCTCATCTCCTCGTTCATTGTCAAAACTTCCTCATTCACGCACACATCTAAGGTTGCTAGAATTTCCATCCATCCATGAGGTTCAAAGGTCTCATCTAGAAAGATTTGAGGCATGTACCCTGGGTCCTCTACTGGTCGGTAGTTAGGATGTCCTATCGGCCACATTTGCCTTTTACTCTCCTCTTTCTTGGCTTCTTTGCACATCCGTAACTGGGCATCCTCGTGCATCCAAGATTGATCGCTCGATCCAGCACTATGCATGGATAGGTCATCTTTCTCCTTGTGTATGGGATTCCACTACAGTGGAGGGACATCTCGATAAGCAAACGTATGCAAGTTTATCTTGGTTGTATTTCCTTGATGTTGTAGGTACAATGAATCTCTTCCCCAGTCTTGCACTACCCGCATTTGTCTCATAAAGGGTCTCCCTAATATCATTTCGTAGTTGTTAGCTTTTTCGAACTTACAAATGGCTAATGAGTGTTCAAATTCTACTCCACAGGTGGTTAATTTGATTCTTTCCAATATTCCTAAGGGTTTGTCCACATGCCCGTCTGCTAATTGGAGCTTCATGCGTGTGGGTCATAAGGCAGGTTTTCCCCATTTCTCCCAAATTTCCTTGGTGGAAATACCTACTCCGGCTCTTGTGTCTAGTATAGCCTTGGTCATGTACCCATTGTAAGTGACAGGTAGACATGTATTACCTTCATCTCCTTCACTGAACTCTCCCACTTTATCAACTGGAATTTGTATTCTAGAAATGTTTTCTTTTCCCCTTCCTTCCTTTTCTTCCTTCTTTGGCTCTACTTCTAATTGACTTGCTAATTGTCTCCATAATTGTGGCTTAAGTTGAAGTAACTCTTCCACAGTCAATTTGCATTGTACTTTTGTTTTCTTTAGTTCCGTTACATTGTGTGAACTTTTTTCTGAGTTTCCTTTTCCTTTTCCCTGTACTATGGGTGCTCGTATTATTATAGACTCCTTTTTGTATTCTCCCATGTAATTAGGTAAGGCTGAAACACTCAGGGTTTCCTCTCTATTTCTATCGAGTCTTGATACTTCCTCATAGACTTCCTCCATGTTGGTATTTGGTTGATAAACTTCCACATCTATTTCGTCAAAAGGAGGCTTCGATACTCCATTTTTCTTCCATTGTTCTTCTCGGAGTCTATTCCATAATTCCTTCGGCCATTCTGCCTCTAAGTCCGGTATTATTGACACAGGTTCATCTTGAATTTTCATTTTTTCACCTTTTTCATCCTTCCTTCTAAGTTCTTTACCTTTGGATTTGACACATTCTTTGTATTGATCATCTGTTATCCTTGTCTCTGGCAGAGCTGGGATAGTCTTTTCTAGGGTTGCTTGTGCCACCTCTATAAGCTTTCTACATATCGCTAGTCTTTCTTTTTCCAACTCCCCTTGTGGGTAAAGTTTTTCGTGTTGCTCTACATTCGGTCCAGTCTTAATTCTAGCTTGGTAAGCTTTCAGCCACATGTCTAAGTCATCTAGTTTTGGGTCAACTAGAATTGATCCTGGTTTCTCTTTCTCTTGGATAAGTGGTGGCACTCGAATCTCCTCCTTGATCCTTTGTTCTTTATGCTCACTCTTGTTTCAGATTTGTTTTTTATTTTTTGACTCTCATTTTTTGCCCATTTATCTTTGAGTTTTTCTCTTCTTTCCTTCCATTTTTGTGCTTTGGTGTTCTGGGTACTCTCGTGTGGATCCTCAGAATCTTCAACTACCTAAACTTTAGGTCTTACCGTTTTATCGCTCTCTTGTTCCTATTCTGGTTGTTTCCCTTTTTGTTGCCTTATCTGAGCTCTTGTAATGGCTTTCAATGGCATCATAGATTCCTTATCACTTCCAGATCCTTCTATTACTTCAATTACATTGATTGGTGCAGTATCTTGGACTTTGGTTGGATTCTTAGGACATTCCTTGAAAAGATGTTCCTTTCCGCAATCGTTGCAATATCCTTCCCAAGTCCTAGGTGGTGGGGGATTGTAAGGTCGAGGGCACTCTCTAATAAAATGGTCTCCTCCGCATCTATAACACGGTCCTCTTGGTACAGGTGGTCTAATGGGTGGTCTCATGGGTGGTTATGCTTTAGGAGCAGTATACATTAGAGTTGCGACCTCAGTGCCATAGCTTTGGTCATAGTTTTCATATCCATAATAAGCCGAATCATAAGTTGGTTCGTAATCTAACATATTGGCTTCATATGGGTAGTAATCTCCTGGTGGCAGCTCATATCCAGTGTTTGCTGATTCCACATTGATTGTCGATGATGCTGGCACTATGGCTCTCTCCAAATTTTCTTCTGGCTGGGCATACTTCACAGGTACTACCTGTTGAGGTTGTGACAATTGTGGCCATAACAATGGTTTTGGTGGTGGATACGGTGCCTGTTCATATGGTCTTGGTATTCCTGCTGGTGTTGGATAGGGATTGTATCTAGGAATCTCTCTGCCTTGCTCTCTAGGTGGATATCCATATGGTCGATACTGTGGTGGTTGGAATGGTCGTGCCTGTCTGTTGAATGGACAATTTTCAGTGGTGTGATAAGTGTACTTTTGTTCTATGTGGCAATACAAAGCAGTTCTTGGTTGGTGCTGTCTGTTGTATGGGTATGTTTGATGTGCACCGGTCCCTCCTCACCCACACATGTGTGTGGGGTGATCTCCTCCACATAGACTACATCTTCGTAGCATAGGCACTCTTTGTGCTGGGTGTTGGTAAGTTCTTTGTCCCTGGACTCCTAGTTTTTTTGCTAATAGTTCCGCTAATTCTTCCATATTACTAGAGTTGGAAGTAATGGTACTTTGCGAGTCTTCTGATTTAGTGGGGCTGGGTGTACTCTTGAGGTCCTCAGCTAGGTTATCTTCCAGATCAATGCATTCTTGCAGGCATTCACTCAGAGTTTGTAGCCTCTTCACGTACACTAACGTTCTTAGGGTTCCGTTTGTGAGTCCATCCAAAAATAATGAAATCATTTTTTGTTGAGTGGGTCTCTCTGCAACTGGGCATCTATCCACGTACTGATTGAATCTCCTGGCTGCTGTTTTCACTATTTCATTAGGGTTTTGTTTAAAACTATGGATTAAAGACACAGAATTGTGTTTAATCCCTCTCTTCATGAATTCCCCAATGAATTCCTGAAAGAATTGCTCCATGTTTCCAAATTGATTAGGGTCTAATAGCTGGAACCAAGTTAGAGCCGTTCCTGTGAGGGTGAGTCCAAAAGACTCATACTGCACAAAGAAGTCGTCTACTTGTTCTGCCCTTAGAACTTGTTTAAATTTAGCAATGTGATCGTAGGGTTCTCCCAATCCATCATAATGATTTCTTACACACTTGGCCACTTGGATAGGTCTCAGTCTTCCCATTGGTTTTGGCGGTCTCGGCATTACAGGGAAGACAGGAACTGTTGGTCTAACTGGGGGCATTCCCGACTGCCCTCCTACTGGTGGTCGTGGTCTTACTAGTGGTCAGTACTAATTACCTACCCCTGCGGGGGCCTGATTGTGTGTTTGCACTCCTGGAGTCGCAAATTGTACATGGGTACATTGTGGCACACTTCGTTGGCTGGTTTGTCCTGACGTGGTGTGTTCTGTCTCTTGTTGATTTCCAAATGGGTTCTGCGAAGTAGTTGTCTGATCTCTCTGAAGGAATACAGGCACACCCATGTATCTCAGTCGAGCCCTGTCTAAGGCACTAACCGTCCAATATCTCCTCTGATTTTTGTCCAAGTATGTGAGTCTAGTTTCATCTTTTGGATCCTTCAGCTCATAAAGTGTCATGGGGCTTTCTTCTCTCCCTGGAGCCGGTAAGTCTGTTTAAAGCAATAAATCTGATCCATGGATCATATAGACTTCCAATAAGTAGTCGTCTTGAGGTATCAAGTCTCCTCTCAAGACTCGTGTTACTTGGGATCTGCCTCTAGGGGTAGTCACAAGCTCCTTAGGGTTTGGTCTTCCTAGGTTTTCTAGTTCCACTAACTCTCCCCTTTCATTGATCATCTCAGGAAATTCAATCAGTATGTAGATGTGACCAATCTTGTCTATGTATGCTCCTCCCTCGTACTTGACAGCTGGTCTGGGCATGATCGTGGCATCCATGGAAGTTACCATCCTAGCCACATATATGTTTAAGCTATCCAGGTAGATGGGGATCTCCTGGGCATTGGTAGACACATATTGCAAGGAAGTCCGGTAATCTCCCTCTACAGCAGTCATGAAATTTCTACTTGGAGTTGGACCCTACATGTCTTCCGAAGCCATGGGTATTTCCTCCTCTAAGTCACTAGAGGTATCTCAATAGACAGAGTGGTGACTAACCTGGGCAGCACTTCCCACAAAAGATATGATACTTCTTCGGCTACTTAGCACTCTCCTTGACCTCAAGTTCATTCACCCTCCTGAGACTCTCTAAGTCTCAGAGACTCTCCTTGAGTGGCTCTCCCAATGCCTCAAGTTGCCTGAAAAAATGCTTCAACCACTCTGGATGATACCACTTCTAGGCGATACTGCACTGGGTGATACCGAGCTGGCCACGATACAATACCTGAAATCTACACGATACGATACTTGTAGTGTAGACGATACGATACTGCTGATGGTTGCGATACGATACAAGCTATCCTGACGATACGATACCTTCAGAATAGACAATACGATACTTGGCATTCTCTCGATACGATACCAAACTACCAGACGATACCAGGCACTCTACCGATACGATACTAGAATATAAAGCGATACGATACCGACTTGGTATCGCGATACGACTCCAGACTGAGATGATACGATACTAGGACAAGTGGCGATACGATACCACCAACTTGCACGATACGATACTAGTATGATATCGTGATACTACACTAGGTAGTGGGCGATATGATACTTCAGGGGTTGACGATACAATACCTAGATCAGGGGCGATACGATACCAAGGTCCTCGCGATACGATATCTGAGAATCGAGGGGATACGATACTGAAAAGGGTATCACGATGCGACACTGGCAGGTGAACGATATGATACCATAGTAGGTAACGATACGATACCACAGTAGGTAACGATACGATACCACAGTAGGTAACGATATGATACCACAATAGGCAACGATACGATACCACAATAGGTAACGATACAATACCACTGGGATAAGGTGTGATCGCGATACCAACTTGGCGACACGATACCAAAGTAGTATCGCGATACCAAGACTGGTTCTCGACGATACGATACTTCGGCGAGTATCGCGATACTAGGGAATTTTTGGTACCGCAATACCAAAAACTCAGCCGATCGCGATACTCAAGCCAAGATACCTCAAAAATCAAAAATTTTTGCACCCCCTTGTCCTTCTCTCACCCCTCTTCACTCCTAGCCTACTATCTCTTTCAATGAAGTTCAAAAAACAACTGTTTCCCCCCCGCGATACCAAATGCGCAGTTAATCACGTGTTGGTGCACTTTTAGTGTGTTTTTGACTAGGAATTCTTATTGAAACTTACCTTTGTGGTGTCCTGATTGCAAAGTGAGCTCAATATCTAGCCTTATCAGCCAGTAGCACGCGATACCACACTCACGATACCGGTCGCTGCTTGCACACGATACCAGAATGCAGGAAAGTATCAAATGAGTCAAATTTTTTGGTTTTTATACCTTTTGTGATAGAAACTAAACATTACTAATTTTGGTACATTTTTTGGGCTTTTTTGGTGATTTTGGCCTACTCCTACTTCACTTCTCTCCTTCTAACCTAACCCCAACTCCTCTCACTCTCCCTTCCTACTAACCCTAGACCTAAAAACTCATTACACACACCTCCGCAATGTGAAGTAACAAGTGCTGAAGTGATTGACTACTTGCCACAGAACGAATTCACTTCTACAAGTACAATTCCATCACACTCGATCTATAACCATCACGAAGGCACCCTGGCTGAGTGTTCCCCGGCAACGGCGCCAAAAACGTGTGTATTTAAGTCTAGAAGACTCAAGGACTTGTGCCAAAGAGACTGAACCTCATTTGCAACACAAGTGCGTATAGTGGGAAATTGACACACGCTTATATGTCAATCCGATCAAAGGACCTAACCAAGTGTATGAAGACATGTGCACACATGATGGAAATGAAGTGGTTCAGCTGATATCATGAGAAAAGACTAATCCACCTCACAACATGGAAAAAATGTAAGGTGATTATGCTCAATCTATTTATGTTGGAAGATTTTAAGAAGGTGAAGCACACATTGTCTTTGAATGTTTTCACAAATCAAGGGATCTACCAATGCTCAAAATCAAGAGAGGGATTGAATTTCAATAGAAGGATCTATCTAACTATGATAAGGGATGTATTTGTTATGAAAGAACATCCTTGATTTTTCATGCCATTGATCTACAATCCATGAAGATTAACTCCCTCATTTGTAAGATTTGGAATCAAGAATCATAGAGGATTTGGATTTTGTCCAAGCGACCATAAGAAGACATGTTGAGAAGCAACTACAACCTACGATTGTGCAACAACTAACTTCAACTAAACAAGAAAATACACCAATGTATGCAAATGAGGTGTCTACAAGAAAATCCTCAATGCAAGATATGTGTAATAAATTCAATGAATTAATTGCTCAAAGTGTTGAGAAAATAGATGGATTCACAATCTTCTCATGCCTCTTCTTAAAAATGTTTAGTATTCTTAAATATAGGATGAATTATGACTCAAAATTATGACAAAATCTTTAATATCACAACTATTGATGCAAGTGTCCTTCAAATTCTTTTTTTTGTTCAAGACCATTGCATTTTTCCATTATTCTTAGAAAAATATATATTATAACCCTTTTGATGGATGAAAGGGTCATTGGAAATGGATCAACGTATGCCAAAATTCATAAAAATAATGGTAAGTGATCAATGCAATTTATATGACCATTTGTGTGGATCATGTTCATAACAGGGCTACATTAAGGAAAAAGCCTATTCCTAATGATTTGGAAGGTCAAAGTTTTTGAAGAAATCTTTCATAACATAGGACCATGAAAGCTTACATAATGTCGGGTTTGCATCTCTACATATGTTTCACTACATGGAATATGGGCGGATAGCGACGGTTAAGCTGACAGAATTTCGTCGCTATAAAATTGCAACTTGCGTCGTAATTAGCGTCGCACACCGACCGTCGATTAAAGGACGCACAAAACGACGGTATTTGTGACTTGTGATGCGACGGGATTGCGACGTTCCCATACAACGTCGCTAAAATGATGCAATTTAAAAGCGTCGCATAAGTGACGCTTTCTTGTGTCGCATAGGCGACGTTACTTGCCGTCGCATAAGTGACGCTAAAATTGTCGTGTATTCGACGACGAATAGCATCGCTTACACGTCCATTGCCAGCTCGTGATCGTTCTTTAGTACAAACATATGATAGAAGAAGATATGGAGGATGGAATAGAGGACCACTTCCTTTAGATGGAGAGGTTTTCAACTTTTGGGGTAATCGCTATATGATTGCTCCATCCACTATTACTAATGCTGGTCGTGGTCTCTTTATTGTAGAGGATTTGTATGTGCCTCCGAACTCTGAAGTCACTCTTATGTCATTTAGTGGTCCTATATATGGATGGGGAGATTGGCATCGACTTTAACGTTATGTTCAAAGCATGAGTACTTATGGAATATGCTTGAACGCAGCATCCCTTACTAGTATAAGGATTTTACATGCAGAAAATGAAAGATTATATATTGATGGAAGACCTTACACACATGGAAATATAGCAGGTTTAATAAATAGTAGTCGAGGGTTACATAATAGTTCAAGGACTAATTGCACATTTGAGGAGCGTGAAAATAGTCATGAATCACCATACATGAGTAGAGATGTATCAAGATACATAGTTGTCAATGCTATTACTACATTACATGCTGGTGATGAACTATTAGTGAATTATGGATGGCGTAGACCTCCAAGAGCACCTTTTAGCTAGAGAGAATAAAAATTTTCTATCCATATTTAATAAGTTATGTACTTAATTTTATATTTGAAGTTTACTTTTTATTCATTTATGGAATACTAATGAGTTTTATTTATATGTGTAGATTCCAAGGTATGATGTTGATGATATTCGTCCACAGCATTCACAATTACCAGTAAGACCACGATTATCAGAAGCTTCCATGAGGAGGCTACGCAAAACTAATCCTGTGCAATATGCAAAGTTGAAAGATCTATATTCAAAAGACGATAAAGTACAAGATTTGTGTGACAATGATGAAGATGATGGCATGGCAGATTTTATTGAGGATTGGTATCAAAATGACAGTGAGAGCATTGATATTTCTAAAAATGAGAAATATCTTCGAGAGGAATGTCTAAAGCATGTATATGAAGGAAGTCGTTTGACACGACTAAGTGCGAGCTTACTTATTCTCAACCTTCAAAATCGTTTTGGATGGAGTAATGTATGTGTTTCGACACTATTAAGCTATAATTTTCAATTTCTATCTATTTATATATATACATAAATATATATATATATATATATATATATATATATATATATATATATATATATATATATATATATATATATATATATATATATATATATATATATATATATATATATATATATATATATATATATATATATATATATATACATGCAGGTTTTTATTCTTACTTTAGATAAGATAAGAAGAAGAACTTGGATTGAATGGATACGATTGTTTGGATGGCAGGATACAATTGTTTGTTTTGAAGGATATGAATGATTTGTCGATTCACACATATGTTCAGTTTGAAAGTGTGAATCGACAAATCATTCAATAAAGGTACATACTTCATGTGTCCAAAACAAACAATCGTATCCTACCATCCAAAATAATCAAATTTTGTGTAAATATTTTGAAAGATGCATTAATAGTTTTAAAAGATGCGCAGACAAAAAGTTTCCATTCAATTCAAGTTCTTGTTCTTACCTTATCTAAAGTAAGAATAAAAACCTACATGTATATATGTATATTTACTTATTTACCTTTTTTAATATATCTTTTTTTTATAAACTTACAGGTTATTATCTGAAAAGTTTTTACCAAGTCAGAATATTCTTCCTACCTCACATGATGAAATGAAGAAGATAATCAACAATCTTGGTATAGATTATCAATGTATACATGCATGTCCTAACGATTGTATTTTATATAGAGGTGAATATGCAGACTCTTTGACATGTCCCAAATGTCAATCTCCTCGATATAAGGGTGAAGAAGGTAAAATCCCAAAAAAGGTATTGAGACATTTTCCATTGGCTCCATTGCATGTAAATAAATATGATTTAATCTAATTATATTTTTATCATTTTCCATGATGCAAGAATATCTACTAAGGGTTATAAAGCTTGTCCATATTGTGGTGATTGGTTGAGATCAATCTATAGTAAGAATCTCAACAAAAATATTTATCTTCGACATCGACGATTCTTGCCTGATGATCATCCATTAAGATCTAAAAGAGAAGCGATACATTTTAATGGAAAGCTTGAAACATGCCAATATCCAAAACCTATGATGCCTATGGATTGGTATAAAAAATGGACAGATGGACCTCTGATAGATCCAGAAGCAGAAATCTTCAGTGATGATTCAGATAATGATTATGTGAACAGAGGTAAAGGAAAATTGGCACTCGCAGAGAACATATCAATATGGTATTCTTTGGAGTATTGGAAAGAGTCAAAAGTATGTCATCTTCTTGATCCTATGCATATATTCAAAAATATTGGTTATTCACTATGGCAGCATCTTCTTGGACTAAAAGATACCACAGCATCAAGGAATGATTTGAAAGGTCAAAAATCCAAACCAAAGTTATGGCCAGTTTTTGATAGACATCGACAAGAAACGACTTATGCATCTGCTCCTTGGGTACTTACAACAAAAGAGATACAGACTATCAACAATAGAATTCAATTGATTAAGACTCCTACAGGATATGCAGCATCGTTTCAAAACATGTTTACTATGGATGATAAGAGCTTATCTGGGTTAAAGACCCATGACTGGCATAACTTTTTGAAACATATTTTACCTTTGGTTATCGATGGATGTACAACGAAAGGAGTACGAGATGTGATCTATCGTCTTGGATCACTTATAAGGTAATTATGATACTTTTATATTTAATATGTATGAATATTGGATATCTTTTATGTTTTAATTAACTTCTTTATAATTGTTTTTATGATATGTATAGGTGGATTACATCCAAAGAGATCGATAAAAATTCGATCCCACAAAAAAAACGTGAATGCAAAGAGCTACTATGTTTGATGGAAAAAGAACTTCCTACTTCATTTTTTGATATTCATGTTCATTTATTAGTCCATCTTGTAGATGAGATAGAGATTGCAGGTGTTGTCAACACTCGATGGATGTTTTGGGTCAAGCGATTTATGGGAATACTAAAAGGTTATGTGCGACAAAGAGCAAAACCAGAAGGATCCATGGCAAAGGGTTGGATGCTTGAAGAGTGCATGTATTACGTTAGTGAGTACCTTGAAAGAGTTCATGAAGAAGCTCCACGTGCATGGACCAACGAGTCTTCTTCAAAATAACAGATGAGGTATTATCAGGTAAGGGGGTTCCATTCTTATTTACATTTCAAGAAAAAAATGATGTTTCTACTTTTGTAGCATATAATAGCGAATGCATGCAAGCATTCCTTAGCGAGTACGAGGAACTTCAAAGTCTCCGAAGTAAAAGGTGTAAAAACAAAAGATCTAGACGTAATCTCGATAATAATGAGATTACAGATATACCTTCTTTCACGGATTGGATATATAGTCGTTTGCAACGTGCCAACGCAAATAATGAAGAAATCTCAGATGAGCAAAGCGAGTTAATGATAGGTTGTGAACGAAAGGTAATTTTATTAAAATAATATATTTTTTTTTTCATATATGTATGTTAGTTTCTATTTACTAATTGAATTTATTTCGCAGGCTCGAATGTTTACTAATATGTGGGCTTTTGTACAGCATATTAGAATCAAAGCCATTGATTCTTTACGTAAAACGAAGGATTCTAGTATTGTTGCTTCTTTCAAGCAACTATCACGTGCTAGCTCAAAAGACACAAACCTTATAGATAGCGAACTTGGTTATGTAGGAACTATTGTTGGTATCTACGAAATTTCATTTCATACATTCAAACAGGTAGAAAAAAGTTTATATATATTTTTTAGAGTTAGTTATTTTTTTAAGCACCTAATAATGGGTTTTTGTTGTTATATATTTTGATAGGTCATTTTGAAGGTTGACTGGTTTCGAGCGGAGTATAAAGGTAGTAATTCTACATTAAGAAAGGAATTATCTAGGTTTTGGGCAATTGATTCTTCCAAGGTAATGTGATCTACTAAAGAACCATATATTCTTCCTAGGCATATTGAACAAGCATGTTTTTATAAAAACCCAGATGCTCATCCTTGGTGGCAAGTCATTCATGTGCAACCTAGAGGTAGTTCATTGTTTGAACAGTTTATTGTTAGAGAGATCAAAGAAAGTCCTCTTGATGATTCAGCATCAGATACTGATACATCAACATCTGAAATAGAAATTAGAATCATTATACGTGATAATGATAATAATCTTTTTGATGAAGAGGATAATTCTCTACATGCTAATTCTACTGATGAGGAAGAGGAATTACCAGAAATAGATATTAATCCATCAATAGATGATGTGATTCATGAGAACATAGATTTAACAATAGAAGAAATAAATGAAATCAATAAGGATAATGAAGATGAGACTATATTGATGTCTTACCAAAATGATGGCAATAATGAAAACATATGAGCAGATTAGATAGTAAATTCTACTCTAGTTATTGATCAATAGCTTGAAGCTTCTGAATGGATATCATATAATAGGTTTTTTTTATTAACTTGAATAATGATGAATCCTATTAGAGAGATGAAATCATGTTCTTCTAAGTTAGAACATGAAGCTCGGGGGTATGCCTAATTATTTTATATATAGCTTTATCTTTGAGGAGCAAATTTTTATCATGTATGTATGCATATGTGTGTGTATTCATGTGTATTATATGTATACATATGTTAGTATGCATATATATGTATTTCATGTATATGTATGTGTTTGCATGTGTGTGATATATGTATGTTAAATATGCATATGTGTATATATGCATATGCATTTATGTAAAATATTCATGAATTCATGAAATATATGCAAGTGTTTATAATTGTGTACCTGTATATATGTATATGTGTCTATGTGTAAATATGTACATGTAAATATGTATGCATGTATATATATGTTTATGTGTGCATGTAGGCATGTATATGTGATGTGTACATGTATATATGTATATATGTATATGTCTAAATGTGTACATGTAAATATGTTAGTATGTATATATATATATTTATGTGTGCATTTAGGCATGTATGTGTGATGCATAATATATCTACTGCATTTTATATTTATGTATCCTATCTACATGATGTGTATATATCTTTACATATATTATGATCCTCGTTGATTCGAGTAGCTATATATAGAGGCATAAGGTTGGGAGGAGAGACATCTCTCTAGTAGGACGTCAGAGGTGTACATATACTTCAAACATATGGCTAAAAGGTTGAATTAGAGTTTTTAAATTAGGGATTTCAAAACCCTAATATCGACATTAGTGTTTTCAATTTAGGATTTTTGAAATAGGATTTACTTATTTATTTATTTATTTATTTATTTATTTATGTGTATGCATGTGTTGTGTATGTACGTGTATCTATATGTGCATATGCATGTGTTTTGTGTGTATATATGCATGTGTGTGTATGTGTGTATTTATACCTCTAGTCTCTCTCTCTCTCTCTCATATACATACATACATGCATAAACACACATACTCATATCCACATATATATACATAAAAGCAGTGCATACCGTGCATTGTCGTGACGATGAGCCATAAGTGTCCGCATCTCTTTTAAACACCACTTAAGCGACCATCCTGTCCCAAACCCTGTCTCAAGTGAACTAAGCACATATTTTTTATCCCTCTCATCATGCTCACTACAAAAATAAAAAACATAATGTAAATAAAACATAAGATATATATTTCAATTTATATATAAAACTTTTACTTACTTCCACGGTAAGTGGATAAAGCGCGGGTAAGAGTCGCATAGTGCCCGCATTCTTCTCTTGAACTCCAATCCATTCCCTATGTACACAATGTTCCCCTCTGGCTCTATGTCGCACTCTAGTCCTAAGGTGCCTATGCATGTCCTCATAGGCAACTCTGCTCTCCTATCACGTGCTGGAGGTGGTATAGGTGTCCTGAAAATAGATAGATAGAAATAAATAAAAATATGTGTTATAATATCATTAAAAAAGTTTATGAAAACAAAACATACCTATGAGCAGCTAGCTCTCTTCCTGCATGTGGAGCCACAGAAGAGCCCTCGTCTGATCGCTGGGTAAGCATCTGGATCATATAATCCAGCTCCTCATCAGACATCTCTGAGTAATCACACATTATGGCCCCTAGAGTATCAGACAGAACTCTTGCTCTCATAAGACTTTTTATGAGAGTGAGTTTCGCCTTTCTCTCTCTACTGGGATCCATAATACCTAACATATAAAACAAAATGGTTAGAAATCAATATATATACGTGTACATATGTAAGTGTGTATGCATTAAGTATGTGTATGTATGCATGTGTGTGTGTATTTATGTGCATGTATATGTGTGTATGTGTGTATGCATGTGTATGTGTGTGTATGCATCATTATGTGTATATGTGTCTATGTGTGTGTATATGTGTGTGTGTATGTATGTGTATATGTGTGTGTATGCATGTATGTATGTATGTATGTATGTATGTATGTATGTATGTATGTATGTATGTATGTATGTATGTATGTATGTATGTATGTATGTATGTATGTATGTATGTATGTATGCATATGCATATGCATTATGTATGTATATATATGCATGTATGTGTATGTGTGAGTATGTCTCTCTATGTGTGTGTATGCATATATGTGTGTATGTATGCATATATGTGTGTATGTATGCATATATGTGTGTATGTGTGTATGTGTGTATGTGTGTGTGTATATGTGTTTGTATGTGTGTATGCATGTGTATGTGTGTGTATGCATCATTATGCGTGTAAGTGTCTATGTGTGTTTGTGTGTGTATATGTGTGCGTGTGTGTGTATGTCTGTGTGTCTATGAGTGTGTATGTGTTTATGTGTATGTATGTATCTATGTGTGTGTATGTGTCTATGTGTGTATGTGTATGCATGTATGTATGAATATGTGTGTGTATGCATGTGTATGTGTGTGTATGCATCATTATGTGTGTATGTGTCTATGTGTGTATGTGTGTATGTATATGTGTGTGTTGTCTATGTGTATGTGTGTGTGTCTATGAGTGTGTATGTGTTTATGTATATGTATGTATCTATGTGTGTGTATGTGTCTATGTGTGTATGTGTATGCATGTATGTATGCATATGTGTGTGTATGCATATGTATGTGTGTGTATGCATCATTATGTGTGTCTATGTATGCATGTGTATGTGTGTATGCATCATTATGTGTGTATGTGTCTATGTGTGTATGTGTGTGTATATGTGTGTGTGTATCTATGTGTATGTGTGTGTGTCTATGAGTGTGTATGTGTTTATGTGTATGTATGTATCTATGTGTATGTATGTGTCTATATGTGTATGTGTATGCATGTATTTATGCATATGTGTGTGTATGCATATGTATGTGTGTGTATGTATCATTATGTGTGTCTATGTATGCATGTGTATGTGTGTATGCATCATTACGTGTGTATGTGTCTATGTGTGTATGTGTGTGTATATGTGTGTGTGTGTCTATGTGTATGTGTGTGTGTCTATGAGTGTGTATGTGTTTATGTGTATGTATGTATCTATGTGTGTGTATGTGTGTATGTGTATGCATGTATGTATGCATATGTGTGTGTATGCATATGTATGTGTGTGTATGCAGCATTATGTGTGTCTATGTATGCATGTGTGTGTATGCATCATTACATGTGTATGTGTCTATGTGTGTATGTGTGTGTGTATATGTGTGTGTGTCTATGTGTATGTGTGTGTGTGTCTATGAGTGTATATGTGTTTATGTGTATGTATGTATCTATGTGTGTGTATGTGTATGCATGTATGTATGCATATGTGTGTGTATGCATATGTATGTGTGTGTATGCATCATTATGTGTGTATGTGTCTATGTGTCTATGTGTGTGTGTATGCATTATATACGTGTATGTAAGCATGTGCATTATGTATGCATATAAGTATGTATGTATGCATATGTGTGTATGTGTGTGTATGCATTATGTATGTGTATGTAAGCATGTGCATTATGTATGCATGTAAGTATGTATGTATGCATATGCATATGCAATATGTATGCATGTATGTGTATATGTGTGTATGTCTCTCTATGTGTGTGTATGCATATATGTGTGTGTACATGTGTCTGTATGTGTGTATGCATGTGTATGTGTGTGTATGCATCATTATGTGTGTATGTGTGTGTATATGTGTGTCTATGTGTGTGTGTCTATGTGTGTGTGTCTATGTGTATGTGTGTGTATCTATGAGTATGTATGTGTTTATGTGTGTGTATGTGTCTATGTGTGTATGTGTCTGTGTGTGTGTATGTATCTATGCATGTGCATTATGTATGCATGTAAGTATGTATGTACATTGTATGCATATGCATATGCATTATGTATGCATATGTATGCATGTATGTGTTTATGTGTGTATGTCTCTCTATGTGTGTGTGTATGCATATATGTGTGTGTATGTGTGTATGTGTGTGTATATGTGTCTGTATGTGTGTATGCATGTGTATGTGTGTGTATGCATGTGTATGTGTGTGTATGCATGTGTATGTGTGTATGTGTGCATGTGTGTGTATATGTGTGTGTATGTGTGTGTGTCTATGTGTATGTGTGTGTATCTATGAGTGTGTATGTGTGTATGTGTCTATGTGTGTATGTGTCTATGTGTGTATGTGTTTATGTGTGTATGTGTATGCATGTATGTATGCATATGCATGTATATGCATGTGTATGTGTGTGTATGCATCATTATGTGTGCATGTGTGTATGTGTCTATGTGTCTATGTGTGTATGTGTTTGTGTATATGTGTTTGTGTATATGTGTGTGTGTCTATGTGTATGTGTCGCTACACGTCTATGAGTGTGTATGTGTTTATGTGTGTGTATGTGTCTATGTGTGTGTATGTGCATATGCATTATGTATGCATATGTATGCATGTATGTGTATGTGTGTGTATGTCTCTCTATGTGTGTGTGTATGCATATATGTGTGTGTATGTGTGTATGTGTGTATGTGTGTATGTGTGTATGTGTGTATGTGTGTATGTGTGTATGTGTGTATGTGTGTATGTGTGTATGTGTGTATGTGTGTGTGTATATGTGTGTCTATGTGTGTATGCATGTGTATGTGTGTGAATGCATCATTATGTGTGTATGTGTCTATGTGTGTATGTGTGTGTGTGTATATGTGTGCGCGTCTGTGTGTATGTGTGTGTGTCTATGAGTGTGTATGTTTGGATGTGTGTGTGTATGAATGTGTGTCTATGAGTGTGTATGTTTGGATGTGTAAGTGTATATGTGTGTCTATGTGTGTATGCATGTGTATGCATGTGTATGTGTGTGAATGCATCATTATGTGTGTCTATGAGTGTGTATGTATATGTGTATATGTGTGTGTATATGTGTGTATATGTGTGTGTGTATATGTGTGTCTATGTGTGTATGCATGTGTATGTGTGTGAATGCATCATTATGTGTGTGTGTGTATATGTGTATGTGTGTATGTGTGTATGCATATGCATATGCATTATGTATGCATATGTATGCATGTATGTGTTTATGTGTGTATGTCTCTCTATGTGTGTGTGTATGCATATATGTGTGTGTATGTGTGTATGTGTGTGTATATGTGTCTGTATGTGTGTATGCATGTGTATGTGTGTGTATGCATGTGTATGTGTGTGTATGCATGTGTATGTGTGTATGTGTGCATGTGTGTGTATATGTGTGTGTATGTGTGTGTGTCTATGTGTATGTGTGTGTATCTATGAGTGTGTATGTGTGTATGTGTCTATGTGTGTATGTGTCTATGTGTGTATGTGTTTATGTGTGTATGTGTATGCATGTATGTATGCATATGCATGTATATGCATGTGTATGTGTGTGTATGCATCATTATGTGTGCATGTGTGTATGTGTCTATGTGTGTATGTGTTTGTGTATATGTGTGTGTGTCTATGTGTATGTGTCGCTACACGTCTATGAGTGTGTATGTGTTTATGTGTGTGTATGTGTCTATGTGTGTGTATGTGCATATGCATTATGTATGCATATGTATGCATGTATGTGTATGTGTGTGTATGTCTCTCTATGTGTGTGTGTATGCATATATGTGTGTGTATGTGTGTATGTGTGTATGTGTGTATGTGTGTATGTGTGTGTGTATATGTGTGTCTATGTGTGTATGCATGTGTATGTGTGTCAATGCATCATTATGTGTGTATGTGTCTATGTGTGTATGTGTGTGTGTATATGTGTGCGCGTCTGTGTGTATGTGTGTGTGTCTATGAGTGTGTATGTTTGGATGTGTGTGTGTATGAATGTGTGTCTATGAGTGTGTATGTTTGGATGTGTAAGTGTATATGTGTGTCTATGTGTGTATGCATGTGTATGTGTGTGAATGCATCATTATGTGTGTCTATGAGTGTGTATGTATATGTGTATATGTGTGTGTATATGTGTGTATATGTGTGTGTGTATATGTGTGTCTATGTGTGTATGCATGTGTATGTGTGTGAATGCATCATTATGTGTGTATGTGTGTATGTGTGTGTATATGTGTGTGTATGTGTGTGCACGTCTATGTGTATGTGTGTGTGTCTATGAGTGTGTATGTGTTTATGTGTGTGTATGTGTCTATGTGTGTGTATGTGTCTATGTGTGTATGTGTCTATGTGTGTATGTATGCATATGTGTGTATGTGTGTGTATGCATTATGTATGCATATGTGTGTGTATGCATTATGTATGTGTATGTATGCATATGCATTATGTATGTGTATGTATGCATGTGAATTATGCATGCATATGTGTGTGTATGCATGTAAGTATGTATGTATGTATGCATATGCATATGCATTGTGTATGCATATGCATATGCATTATGTATGCATATGCATATGCATATGCATTATGTATGCATATGTGTGTGTATGCATGTAAGTATGTATGGATGTACGCATATGCATATGCATTATGTATGCATGCATGTGTATGTGTGTGCATTTCTCTCTCTATGTGTGTGCATGTCTCTCTCTATGTGTGTGTATGCATATATGTGTGTGTATGTGTGTGTGTGTATGTGTGTGTGTATGTGTGTGTGTGTATGTGTCTGTGTATGTGTGTGTATATGTATGTGTATATGTGTGTGCATGTGTATGCATTATGTGTGCATGTGTGTATGCAACCTTATTTGTGTATGTGTGTATATGTGTGTGTATTTGTGTGTATGTGTGTGTGTGTCTATGTGTATGTGTGTGTGTGTCTATGTGTGTATATGTGTGTGTACATATGTATGTGTGTGTGTGTGTGCGCATACCTGCTTGCTGTTAGTTTGTGCGGCCCTCTCTCTCTCGTGCGCTCTCTCTCTCTCTCTCTCACTCTCTCTCTCTAGGTCTCTTCTTGCTCGGGTCCAAGTCCCGGCACAAATGTGCCGGGAGAAATCAAATTTGTTTTTTTACATTCCAGAGCATCGCATATGCGACGCTCTGCAGTTTGCCAACGTCGCTCACACCATCGCTAGGCAACAATGAATTAGCGACGCTCTTTAATCAGCGTTGCATAAGCGACACTAGCATCGCTTATGCGACGAAGGTCGGGGAAAAAAACTTCGAAAATTTTACCGTCGCTTATGCGACGACCTTGTTGCATAAGCGACGGTTCCCGTTTTTTTTCCAATTTGGGGGCATCGCTATGCCCCCCTTTTTCTTGTAGTGTTTTCTTCTAGTCTCATTTCAATTTCTTCTTCAAGTTCATTTCAGTTTGTTTGTTTTTAAAATTAAAAAAGTGGAAAACGCTGTACCTGGATGATTTATAAGAAATTATTCGTAAGTGCAAGTTCTCAATCATGCAAGTTCTCTAGTGTCTTTGATGAAGTTTGTTATTATACCACTATTCATGATTTACAGGAACTTATGAGTTGAAATGAAGATAGATATGTCATAACTTCTCATTACATTGCTATGTATAGACCTTCGAGATCATGATGCTTATATGGATTTAAAGTTTTGATAAGGAAAATGCTATTGAATTCATATCTTTCCATTATGAAGAGTGCACAAAGTTCAATATCCTTATAAATGTTTCCGAGTGAGATGAGAACCACTTGCAACACCGTTAAGTGTTTCCACTTGTCTACTTTATAAGAAGACATGCATACATCTTTGTTGACCATACCTGTTTGGGCGCTCACACAAACTCCCCTATGTGCATCTTAACATATGAAGGACCGTGCCTTATGCAATTGATATCGATATGAAACACATTGAAAGTAGACATTTATACAACTTTCAATCCTTTCACCTTATTTTGGCTAAATCTCAAATTACCTTGGCCGAATCTCAAATCATCTTGGTTGAATCTTAAATCACGTTATTTTGGTTGAATCTCAAATCACCTTGAATCTCAACTCTCTGGTTATTGATGTACAAAGTGCCCATGAAATCTTATTGTCTGCCTATTATATTACATAGGATTTATCTATATACGTTTCACCCTTTCAATGGTTTCTATTACCATACATGTTTAAAGAAGCAAAATTTCCGGTGTTATTGAGAATAAATACATTGAAATTACATCTATAGTACAAAGTTCGTCCAGTTTTGGACATGGTAACAGATCGAAAAATAATCAGCTTTCTCATGAATGTTAGCTTTCATGGCGATGAGAACAAGAAAAGACCAAGCTTTGTTCTTTACTTTAGATTGCATTGTGCAGATAATCCACATCATCTCCATGGCTCCAGGAAACCCTCAAGTCTAGAAAATCTATTTCTATTTTACCATTGCCTTGAACTCATGAAAATCTATCTTACCGTCCGCATTACAGTCGTGCTGAGCAATCATGCGAACACAGTCTTGCAATGTAATTCCACTGCTTTTCATTGAAGGCAAGGTATTTGACATCTTCGTGAGAACTTCCAAGAGCTCGTGCGCATCAATTTTTCCGTCTCCGTCGATGTCGTACACTGCGAAAGCAGCAGCCATATCTGCATCTTCCTCCTCAACAGAGCACTCAGTTTTCATCGCTTTCAGAAAGCTCTTGAACTCTTCAAAATCGATATGGCCATTGTTATCTGTGTCGATTCTGCTGAGGATACTGTCCGATTCTTCCTTTGAAACGTGGATACCCAAAGAATTCAGTACAGCATGGAGTTCCTCCAGAGAGATTCGCCCATCACCGTCAATGTCAAAAGACTGAAAGAGATCTCGGAGCTTCTCTGTGTTTCTTTCATCGTCAAGACATTGTGCGTCTCCTTCCTTCTCCTCATGTATTTCAACAGCGATTTCGATAGGGAGGCAACAAGAGATGCAATGCAAAAGCTTCATCATCCTGTCTTGCGATAACTAGGATGTGCTCACGTGAGCTAATTCGCCTTATAAAGAATTCAAGACGTTACCCACGACGTCCAAACGGTTCAAACAAAATAGATCTGTCAAAAGTTGCTCACGCCGTCAGAGATCTTCGTTCCGACCTTCTGCTCGTCAACGCCTTCGATCTGTGTAGTTGATGATCTCTCCCAAAACTTCTCTTATATGGTCTGACCTTGCGTGATGCGTTTCACGATGCTTTTCATCTTTTTCTCCTTTCGAATTCGTTATTCTTTATCGTGATGTTTTTTTTTTGTTTCATGTTTTTCGCTTTCCGAATTCGTTAATCCTTTACCCTGATGCTTTTTTCATGTTTTCCGCTTTTCGAGTTCGTTATCCTTTATATTGATTGATACTTTTGTCTTTAAATCTTTACGTTTTTGTGTACGTATTTGTTTTAGCTTTGGTTTTTTCTTTAATAAACAAAAATTTAGTTGTGACTGTTGTCTTATATTATATTATTGTATTGCTTTGTTGCTTTTACTTTTGAATTATTGATTTCACACTCTTATATAACACAAACACGTATAGATTCATGTGCACCTGCACACACATTCACATGGGAACGTACATAAATTGTGTAGTTAGCCATCACAAATAGAATTCAAACATCTCAACAAAATACTACTTGAAAGTTCAACCAAGCATTACTTCGAAGAATAACGAAAATTATAGGGTGCTATGATGAAGGTATATATTCATACAACTTTATTTCTTTTTGTAGGTAACCAAATATCACTCTTTCTCAAGTGTCTATTATTGTTTCACCATAACATATGGGAGGTATACCGGGGCTTCTACTCGTGCAAATACATGGGTATCATTTTGCCCCGATGTCGGTGTAAGCACTAGCATAGGCATCAGTATCAAAGCATCAATATAAGCATCAATATAGGCACCGATATAGGCATCGATATAAGCATCGCTATAAGAACCATTGGTATTCCCTTGGGTAAAAGTACCGATATAGGCATCGATATGCACCTAAGCATACCAACACTCATATCGACGCCTATACCAATGACCATATCTACAATTTTTTTTTTTGAGTAGAGTGTATTGTCTCTTGTTGCAGCAACATTACCATGCTATTGTGTAGCAAAAGACAATACACTCTGCCCAAAAAAAATAGAGTACATGTGACATGTACTCTAGTGGTTGCAGATCTAGTGTTTAGATGACCAACAACCAAAACATGATTTGATAAAGCAAAACAATGTCCGACTGAAAAGAGATGATCAGAATGAACCATGAACCATGTACAAAAGAAATATCCCATAAATGAATCATGTACAAAAGAGATATATATTCCATAAACAAACCATGTATACAAGTTTGGGAAACCACTGCCATATATGAGCCAAATACAAAATGTGGCAAAGCACTCCCATATAGGAACCAAGTACAAAATTATGGCATACCACTGCCATATATGAGCCAAATACAAAATTATGGCATAGCAGTGCCATACACATGCCCCAAGGGATCAAAAAATCTACATCTACAGTCTTGCAACAAAGCACATTCGTGAAATGAGACAAATTGACATGATATTTATAAAAAACAACTAAAAACACCAAACCAAGTTTATAAGCTCACCTCATCATAGATGCTCCCATGAAATGACTGCACCACATCCCTCAAAGCCCTCCAAGAGTGCAACCCATCCATGACGATATCCATAAGCCTTCTCGATTTGTGTTGGAGGATGATCCACTGCCAAGTCTTGCAAGAAATATGCAAAATTTTAGATGAACATACATGACATGCTTGACATAAGCAAATTCAATAATCAAAATGATATTTACAAACTGGTGATGCATAGTGTCGTATCTGTCGCTACCCAAATGTGATGGTGCGAGCTTATCTAGAGGTGTGGCCATCGCATCTTGTTGCTAACGATATCGATCAGAAGCCTGCTACTTCTCATTGTGAATCATATCCCATTCCTCAACGTTTAACCATACAGGCTTTGATGAGCTTTCTCTAAAAGCATGAGGAGCCTCAGATCATCGATGGGACATCACCTCACATGTTGTGTGTTGAATCCACTCTAATCTCATAAGAGGATGCCTAGGTGCTAGCCGGTACTCTTAATAGATCATCTCTATCATATAAATTTTGCGATCTTTATCATGTTCACACCACTACAACATGACAAAGGGTCCAAACTGTATGGAGTAAAGCTATTGTATGCATTGACGCATGGCCTTTCTAGCCGCATCCATCACTGGAGCTCCATCATGATACTATACACCTTGGAGTCATCATGGTCATGAGCACCCAAGGTGTACGTGGTGTGCCACATGGCGTACATGCATCCGAGGTACTCGCTTTAGGAGTAGAAGTAGGAGACACAACATTCATTGCACCACCTCCATAACATCCACCTCCTCCAGAGCCACTTGTAGATCCACTTCTAGAATTTCCTCCTCCAGAGCGTGACCTCGACCGATGAGATGGGCTAGCACCTGTATCAGGATGAGGTGTTGAATGCATATGTCTTCTACTGGAGCCACTAGGGGATGGCTGAGAAGGCGGTTGTGGTGGAGTCATAGAGCCAGGAGTACCTCGGATATGAATAGCGCCACCCGTGGGAGTGATGCCAGCAAGAGTGAGGCCGACGGGAGTGAGGCTGGTGGTAGTGCTACTATGAGCAATCGAAAACTATGACATAGCGGCCATATAAGAAGGAGGTGCCTAAGATATAAACTCTAAGAATTACTCCTCTATCATGGAATATGAAATGACCGAAGGACTATTCTCTCATCGTGCTCTACAACAAAAAACTCAAATAATTAGCATATAATAATGTAATATAGAAAAATAGTAGTGTACAAAATGTAGAGAGTACACGTGCAAAAGCAAAATGAAAAGAAGAGTGTACTCACAAAACAAAGAGTGTGTGAGACTCAAAATGAGTAGACCATGAAATAGGTAAACTCATGTGGATTAGAAATGAGCTTGCCAAGAGCATGGAGTATGCTTCTCAAGCTTCTAGCCAAGTACAAATAGGGGGAGAGGCCTTCCTTATATAGATTTGGGAGGGGCTCTCCAAAGTACATCTAATGTGGGATAATTCCCCTAAAAGGAGAATGAATACAACTGGTAGAAGCACATGGAAAGGTACCCAAATGGCCAGGTGAGTAGAGGGACCTTAGAGAGAACTCTAGATGGTGACTAGGCAAGGGCTATAAATAGGCTGGGAGGTGAGTCCAAGGCATGTCATTCTCCACTTCTCACATTTGGTATCAGATCAAATGTGAGAGGTAGAGAGAAAGAGATAAAAGAATATGAAGGATCAAGAAAATCGATGAACAAAGTAAAAGATAGAAGATGAAAGTGAAGATTAGAGAGAGAAGGGAAAGATTAGAAAGAGAGAGAAGAGTAAAGAAAGAGAAAAAGAAAGATAGGAAATAGGAGAAAGAGCAAGATTAGCATACCTACCTCTACTAAAATGGGCATAACTCTCTCTTATGATGTCCAAATTCGATGATTCCACTCGGTATAGAATGTAGACTCTAAGAGCTTTCCAATAAGTGGCTGAAATCTATGATTGGTCAATTAAAGCCCACTTTATAGAGCATTTAATTCTCTGCATACTTCTTCAAAGAGGTATGTTGCCCACTCACCTAGCTCCATTGTTTTGGCCATAACTTCATACAATATCCAAATCAAGAAATTAAATTTGGTATAGCTTCTACACTTCAAGCCCTATCTTTTAAATAGTTGAAAACCAAATTTTGGACCATTCCAAGCCATCTTTGCACAAGCGTTTAGATGATTGTTGAATGGCGAGAAACTCTTTCTGAGTAATTTGAGTGTCCAATTATGATAATTAAGAGTTTGTAATAATATTTTGAACCATTTTGGATACAATTGAATTGTTTTTCATACTTATGCACCATAGTTTTGCTCTAAAATATATTCATTTGAATACTTATTGCATCAAAGTTTATAATTTTGCATTGTATTCTCTTTCAATGTTATGAAACTAACATGGAATGTGCATAAAAGTTAGTTTGATATGAATTCATCTATGCACATGAAGTTACAATAACTTATGTTGATTCATAAAATCATGCACAGGTTGTTGTTGTTGTTGTTGTTGTGTATTTCAAGAACTTTGTGCAGGTATTGGAGCGAGAAAAGACCTTGTTATGAGGGAGTGTACTAGTGCCCAAAAAACACATATTGGAAAAGTTTCTTATTTGCAGGTTTTTGGAGTAAAGAAAGTGGTTTTCCAACCATTAGGCTGATGCCTATCATTGTATCATGGTTATTATTTTTTTTTTGAGGCTTCATTTTCCTTTGGAAGTGCTGCCGAAATTTTTGTAGCCATATGGTGTTATATGCCATGTGGGAACTAGAGTGATGTTGTGTTGTAAGAGAGAGGAAGTCTTATGTGTGCAAGATAACTGAAAGAATATAAAGTGATTGAAGTAGAGAAGAAGATGCATGATTGGATGCATGCATACATAGACGATATGATTTCTAGAAAGATGAAGTGCAAGATGCATGTTCTATCTATAGAAGATCATTTTTATGTATCATAACAATGAGCTAGGGTGATCATGAGATATGTGATACAAGTACCATGCGTATGCTAATTTTTCCTTTAGAAAGTAAAACACAAGGTATATCCATCAAGAACAACTAAGATGTGTTCTCATCTAGTAACTCATGAGCACATGAATTGTTCTTCATAGGAATCTATGTACTTGATACAAAATTTTATCTTTTTTGTAAATCCATCTAGAACCAATTACCTTCATTGATGTCCTCTTTGATACTAGCTCCCAAGTATCATTCTCCTTGAGTGCTTCTATTTCTTCATCCATAGCTTGCTTCCATTTTGCCTTGGTCTTTGCCTCTTCATATGATGAAGGCTCTTCAAGTGATAAATCCTTAGCAATATAAATGGAATGCTTAGTAACTAATGAAGTATCATACCCATATCTGATTGGTTTCTTGCTATCCCTTTGTGATCTCCTTAGAGCTTGGTTGGATGATTCAGGTAAATCTTCCAACCTCTTCATCTTGGCCTTGCCCTTTGATTTGCATGCCTTGAATTCTTCTAGGTTTATGATGTCCTCATCATCTGATTTGATGTCTTTTTGACTTGGTTCCTCCTTGGTGAGGCTTGGAAACTCCTCTTCCAAGTCATATGGCAACTTAACTTTCTTGCATTCACTTTCAAACCAAGAATCATTCTCATCAAACACAACATCTCTACGTGGATGGATTATAAAACATGTATCCTTTCTGATTTAAATCATACCCTATGAAAATGCACTTCTCTACCTTAGGGTCTAGCTTACCTCTAATTTGAGATGGAACATGCACATAAGCAACACATCCAAAGATTCTGCAATGATCAAGTGATGGCCTTCTACCATGCCATGCTTCATATGGGGTCATCCCATCAAGTTATTTGGATGGCAACATGTTAATAAGTGATTTGGATGGCAACATCAACAGTAGATACACTCTTTGCCCACAAATAATTAGGTAACCTTTTTTCATTAAGCATTGATCTAGTTGTTTCCACAATTAACCTATTTCTCCTCTCTACTACCCTATTTTGCTCAGGGGCATACCTTGTTGTAATTTCCCTTTTAATACCATTGTCCTGCAAGAATGCATCAAATTCAATTGAGAAGTACTCACCTCCTCCATGTGACGTTAGCCTCTTTAGAATTCTTCCTGTTTGGTTTTCCACAAGTGCAAGATACTTCTTAAAGCAACTGAACACTTGATCTTTATGTTTCATAAAGTATAAGATAGTCCACCTACTGAAATCATCAATGAAAGACACATAGTACCTTGAGCCAGAAATTGATGGGTCCTTGCTTGGTCCCCACACATCTCTATGGACAAGTTCCAAGTAATCCTCATGCATGTAGCCTTTCTTTGTGAAGGGTAACCTGTGTGATTTACCAAACTCACATGCACCACATTTGTAGATCATGTGTTGCTTGGATAAATTAGGTATCCCAAGCACACAATTGAGCTCTACATATTTGCTTCAAGATTCTCCCACCAATATGCCCTAATCTTTTATGCCGAATCTCAAGCTCTCACAATGTTCAATCCTTGTAATTGTAAAGTGAAATATTCCTAGTGTCCTCAAGTTCAAATGTAAATAGTCTACCTATCTTTTCTCCCTTGGCAATTCTCTTGAATCCATGTTGGGGATCCTCCACAAATGCTCCATATTTGTTGAGTCTGGCCTGCAAACCCTTTTCCACAATCTGTCCAACACTCATCACATTCTTGGTGATTGTAGGTACATAAAGAACCCTACTCAATAGATTTCTATTCCCATCAGAAGTTTTGACATTTCCTACCTTGACCACTGAGTGTTTGGTGTCATCACCTGTTTGCAATTGGTGCTCTCCCTTGGGTTCCTCAAGGTCAGAGAGAAAAGCTACATTGCCTACCACATGGTTTGAACAACCTGAGTCAATATAGAAGAGGTGCTCATTATTCATACATTGTTTTGATATCATATTCATAATGAGAAGAGAATCCTCTTGATCTTCTATGTAATTGCATCCTCCTTGATAGTTGTTTTTGTAATTGTTGTTGTAGTTGTTGTTGTAGCCATGATTGTGGCCTTGAGTATGGTTGAATCTTCCCCTTGATTTTGAGTAGCCACCTCTTTGGTATCCTCTTCCTCTCTGATTCTTGAAGTTCCTATAGCACTCTCTATAGTGTGATTAGACAGTCCACATATGTTGCATGAGGAAGGGTTGAAAGGTCTCCCCATACCTTGGTTACCTCCTCTGCCCCTACCTCTTGAGTTCCTACCTCTCCCTGCATAGTTAGCTTGAGAAGTAGTACCTTCATCTTCAACCTCTTTGCTTTTCCCTTTCTCTTTAGACTTTCCTTTATTTGTGTATAGGGCGGAAGAGTTGTTATCTCTTGATGATTCTCCATTTTTGTTGTGCTTGGCTTCATGGCTAAAGAGTTTCCCCATGAGTGTGGTAAGGTCTGGAATCTGCATATCCATGTAAAGGTCCATAGCAATTGTGAAAGCTTCCCACTTATCATCTGCCTTGATGCCATTGATTACTTGTCTCACTATTTGTTCCTCTTCAATCTCCTCTCCTATGCTTGCCAATTGGTCAGCCACATCTTTGACTTTGGTCACATATTCTGAAACACTTTGCTTGGGTTGCTTCCTTTGAGTGGTGAATTCAATCCACAATTGATTCTTCCTAGCTCTTGTGTTGGAAGAAAAATATGAAGACAATGTATCCCAAGTCTCTTGGGATGTTTTACAAGTCCTAATGTGTGGAAGAAGGAAGTCAGAGATAGATTTAAGTAGATATGACCTTGCTGATGCATCTTTGGCACACCATGAGTTGAGTCTTTTAAGCTCCTCTCTTGTAGGTTGTCCTTTGCTTCTGAAAATGGGCATCTTCTCATCTCCTGATATGTATCCATCGAGACTCATTCCTTGTAAGTATATATTCATCCTCAAGGACCATGCTTGGTAGTTTTCCCTGTCCAATTTATCAATAAAAGAAGGGAAACCATCTCCCATTTTACCTCAAGTTGCTTTGATACCACTGTTGGAAAAGATGGATGGACACCTCAAGAAATGCATTGGTACTGCTAATCCCTGCTTTGTACCTGCCCTCTTTCACTTCAGAGTTGTGTTGTAGGCCCTCTTAGCTTGCAAATGACACAAATAAAGTACCTATGTACTTGACAATGATGCTTCAAACAATTAGATCAAAACATATAACTTTGCAACTAGCTAGTGACCAAAAACTTGCTATTTTGGTCTTGACACCTGCTAGATGTTTTACTCAATGCTTCGAGTACATTAGCAATTAGGAACATTCCCTCTGAGGGTATCTAATTAGCTTAGAGATATAATGATTCCAAGTGTGAAATGATAAACTACACACTGAGCAATCAATTTATCAACTGAAGCCTTACCCCTGACTTTTTAGGAGATGTGCAGAGAATGATCAGTGACCACTTCGACACGGATTTCTCCAAATTGATTGAATCAAATTGCTTCAAAATTTGATAGCTTGTAATAGACATGGAGCTGGTTCCAAAAAGCTATAGAACTTGAAAAATGATGGAGAAATGACTGAGATATGAGCATTCAACATATACTGTTATGAGTGACAATGCTAGAGATGAACATAATTGATCAATGGTAAAATGTATTATATAACAATGTTGTACATGATCATTGGCATAGAAAACAATGCCCAATGATAGTGAGAAGAGTAGGCTATAGTGTAAGCCACTCAACCTCTACAATTGATCAACCATAGGCTCTAGAATGGAGGCTCTTTTGGTCGCGAGACTACAAGTCTCTTTTATAGTGATTTTCTACAAATTTGAATTTGAAATTCAAATTATCTTCCACCTAAAAGTTCTTCCTCTAAATAAGGAGATATTCTCTCATGAGAAACTCATAGTTCTTTTATTCTCCTAACTCCACGAGTTTAGTGGATTTACAACATTCTTCCAAGTCAAATGACTTTTACAATAGTTAATGGTAAAAAGTATAAGAAAAGGGTCATGTGGTCCTTCAAATGTTTGCACATATCTCTTTCAATGCCTAGCCAATGTGAAGTCGATAAAAAATACCAGAACATGCGGAGACTATCCCATTTACCACTTTATATTGGGGCATTGATATTTGTACTATGTGCATCGCTCGGGATGCTCAATCTTCAATCCATTTATGGATGGTCAGATAGTAGTGTCTCTAAATTGCTCAGGTAACTAGATTTGAAATAAACTTTCATTGCTCTATCAAAATAACTTTATTTACTAATATCGTTCTAATTACTTATCACAGGATTCTTAAAGATCAAGTTTTGCCAGATGGCAATGACATGCCTCCAACATGTGGAGATGCAAAAAAACTTTCACAATTTGTTGGAATGGACTACACAAAGGTTCATGCTTGTCCGAATGCTTGCATTCTCTTTCAGGAGGAGTATGAGCATCCCCACATATGTCCAAAGTGTGGAGCGAATAGGTCTAGAGAAGACCTTGTGGGCGAAGCAGTCCCCGCAAAGGTTCTTCGCCACTTTCCTATCATTCCAAGAATGAAGAGCATGTTCAGATGCAAATCCATAGCTAGTTAATGTCATGGCATGTAAAGAATAGGTCTATACATGGTTTAATGTGAATGCTTGTTGACTCTCATGCTTGGAAACACATAGAAAGTAAGTGGTGAGAGCTTAATAGTAAGCCTCGAAACTATCATCTAGGCCTAGTGTTTGTTGTTCTTTGGAGTTGTCCTCTCCAATCATTTAGTATAAAGAATCAACAACACATCTTATACTTGTCAATCCTGGAAGTATATATGAGACACAGCCCCTTCTAGATGATAGAATCCAAGAAATAAGAGAAAACTGGCTGGATTTCTGAGAAATAATGAAAATGAAGAGGAATTTCTAGGGTTTGGATTATCTTGAGCAATACTCCATCATTTTCAATAATCTTGGTGTCTAAAGTGTCTTATTTTCTCAGCAGAACACAATCATAAAGTCAAAACTCAAAAACGATACCTGTAACCTTCAGACGAGACAATCACGATTCTGTAAAATTTGACGATTTTCATCTCCAGCACCATTCTTCATCAATTTCTCACTCAACACATCAGTAATCAACTCTCTTCATACACATTCATCAGAAATACACAATAGAAACTTGCAAATCTCCATGGATACACATATAATAGACTCAACAAATCAAAGAAATCCACACAAAAGGAAGAATCACGATTTTCTACAGTAAACTCTGTCTCTTTCCTTGGATAGCATCAATTACAAATAACCAACCCTCTCATAATAGAGGAAATTATCTTCTATACATTTTCAAGTGTCCCTTTTCACACTTGAATTTTGCTCCTTTCCTTTTCTAATCTAAAAATATGCTATCTAGGAGTTTCCAAAAATTCTAGAAAAAATACATATGATTCTAATCTATATGAGGAAGACTCTTCCTCATTTTTACATCATTTGCATAAATATTTTTACAACTTTTTGGCATTTTACAATTATTTTCCATCAAAAATACTTTCATAAATACTTCTTCTAACATTCTTCCCCTCCTAGACCTTTTGGCTCCTGACAAAAGACATTCTTGCTGATATTCCATGAATGCTTCCTTCACTTCTTTTTTCTTTGATACACCTGTGACAGTAGGTCATGGCTTTTCCTTTCAGTAACATTCAAGTTGTTTACCATCTCAAATAGTGCTTTTCTCCATTGCACAGCAGCCTCTGGTTTATCTATTACATCTTTCTTCAAATATTCTGTGTATGGAGCTTCATAGGCAGTGAGTCGAGACTTTGTTATTACTGACAAGTTTCCAAATATCTCTGATTCCCTTTCAAAAAACCCATAATCAAATGCATCTTCAAAAATCTGAAGATAATGGCTACCCAAAAATATTGTTCTACTATAATAAGCCATCAAACATATCCTGTCAGGTGTTTCACTGAGATCAAATAGTAAAGCGTCAGTTGGTGAATTGAAACCAATGTAATTACGAATTCTGACATCTGTATCTGTATAGGTTTCTATACATGCCAAGATGAGTCTCATTATTCTGATTAGTAAAATACATGCTGGGTCATTAACATCTTTGTATGTGGATATAACAGACTCAGCTGTGTCCACCATATACTTCTTTGTGGGCCATGTTCCTACCTTCGGACCTGCTATCTTTGGAAAATTCAACCATTTGGATGGAATCTGTCCTTCTTTCCTTCTTTCCCAAAAAACTGTCCACTCTCTTCTCCTTGCTACTGAGCAATATGTTGGATTGATCTTCAGCTCAATAGGTGCTTCTTTCCATATTTTTCTACACTCTTTATTAGCATCCAACCACCTATTTCTCCATTTTGGATTGGCTTTTTCAAATAACTCTTTTGTCACATAGATATTCTCTTCATATTCTAAATACTTGTTAGGAGGTAACCCCACCCTTGCCAACTGATAGTTTTTAATGCTTTCCATGATCATGCATAAGGGTATTCCTAGGCCATCTACAACCCAATGATGTTGATCCGGATTTATCCCTTTATTCAAAGCAAAATTAACAATTTGTTCCTCATATTTATCATGCATTTTTCTAATGAATTCCATTCTGGATTCTCTGTCTGTTAGAAGTCTCTGAACAACCTCTTCTGAGTATTCTTCTTCTGGTGCTTTGTTTTCTTGTTCACCACCATATTGGATTCTGTCACCATCTCCTACTTCATATTCTTCTGTTTGTGTAGCCTCTACCTGCTCTTCTACCTGAGTTTGTGGTTTTTCCAATTTTTTCTGTAGTTCTTCTATTGTCAACATTAAACTTCTATTTTGGGAAGTCCACAACTCTCTTTCTGATTTCCATTCATTTCTTTCCTTTTCCACACTCAACTGCCAATCACTTCTCTGTTTTTCAATATCCATATGTAACTTATTGTACCCCCTCATTGAGGTAGCAGCATGTATACTAGCTTGTTTTTCCAATTCCTTGGCTATCTCATAATTTCCTTGTGCAAATCTTCCTTCTCCTCTTGTGTCACCTGAACAGTCTTGCTTTCTTCCTTCAATTGGCCTTCTTCCATTAATAATTTGTTGATTTCCTCATTTTCTTTGACCATAATTTGATATGAACTCTGTTGATATATTTAGGTAGTGATGTGTGTGAACACTCTAGGACCGCCGGGGCACTTTTTTCCCTCTTTAGGAGGTTTTTTTCCCCCGGCTTGTATATACGCCTATTGCCCTAATGGGCTACTTATCTTTGTACATTCTCTAGTAATACATTCAGTCTTGTGTGTTGTGCTCCAAGCTTCTTCTTCTTCCTTGTGCTGTTCGCGTGCTTCCGCAGACGTCTAACTCCAACAAACTCTGTAAGGTTCTCTATCTCCCTTCTATTTTCTTCAGCTCCATTTCTATTTTACTACTATGCTATGTCTGTTTTGCACACTTCTCTTCAAGATATTGGATTTTGTTTTGTTGTTGAACCTCCAATTCCTCCAAAGAAATTATCTTATGTGTCAATTCCTCATTTTTCTCCTTTACAATCCTTAATTGTTCTGTCAATCATTTTGTTTCCTTTTTGTGCTCCTTAATGATATTACTACCTTTTTCAAACTCAGATTATGCTACCATACCTGATATAATCATGTTTCTACTTGATGGTCTAAACTGCTCTATGTTGCTCATAATGATCTTGCAAGCAGATCTTATATTTTTAGGTATGCTTTCCAACCCAACTTCTATTTCCATTTGTTTGACTTCTATCTGCTTGTTTTCCTTGCACTCATTATCTTCTTCATCTTCTTCCTCATACTCTATGACCTGGGTCTTTTGTTCTTCATGGCTCTTGTCTGCTTCCCTTTCTTCTTGGTCTGCAACATCTTCCCCATATTCCAATATCTGATCATCCTTATTCCATTGTTCTGATATACTTGTAGTTGTCTTTGTTTCTTCTGCCTTCTTATTCTCCATTACTTGTTGTTCTTCTTCAATGAGATGTCTTTCCTTTACCTGTACTACCTCTTCCTGAATTAGGGTTGATTCAGTTTCCTCAATAAGCTTTATCTGATCATTACTTATCTGCTCTTTCTGTCCTTCCTCTTGCTCACCTATATCCATGAGATCCAACTCTTCCTCTTGTCCTTGATCTTTTGTAATTGTAAATTCTTCATTATGATTCAAGTCATATAGTATGTCTTCTATGCTTTGGTTGATCTCTTTCTCTGTAATTCCTTCTTCTACTTCTTGAGCATTCTCTTTTTCCACTATTTTCTCTTCTGTTTCCTTGATTTGAGCTGTATCTTTTTGTTTATTGGTTCGACTGCATAACTGAACTCCCTTTTCTTCTTCTACTTTTCCTTCATCCAATTTGAAATGGGTTTGCTGGAAGGATTTTGTGCATATTGTCTTTAATCCTGAGTCCACTAATCCACAACTGAATTCCTTCCTAACTTCAATCTCTTCCTCCATCATCACTGCTTTTCCTTTCAGTAATCTTCTCTCTTCTTCAAGACTAACCTGCTTTACTGCTTCTTCTTGAACTTGCTTCCCTTGGGGCTTCTCACTCAAGTCTTCTAGTGTTTTATTTTTTCCAGAGGCTTGTGTTATCACATTGGGTGTACTAGGCACTGATAAATTCAAACTTTTCAACAGAAAGTTTTCAATATCACTTTCAAAATCTGAAAGAATTGTGAAGAGCTTGCTGTTCCTGGTTTTTCCAGTCTTGACTCTTCCACAACAGTAGATTCCGTCTGGTTCCTTTCTTCTACTATCACTTCTTCTATCTCCATCATTGGTACAGGTTCTATTACTGATTTTCCTTTACTTTTCTTAGTTAACTTCCTCTTCTGTAAAGGTTTCTTCTGAACCTTCTTCTTCACTACAACTGTAGTTCTTGTTTCAGGAGGTCCTTGTAGCTCTTTGAAGTATGCTAACAATTCCACTTCTTTTTTAACAAAAACTTCCTCTGTCTCAGCTGCCATCATCTGATCATGCAGTTCTTCATAGTGTTCTACTTCCTCTTGAATCCAATATGTTGCTTTGCAAGAGTAGTCCTCCAACATCTTTTGATATTGGGCTTCATATACTGCCCATTTATTATTTCCTTGGGTCAAATAAGTATACAACTGCTCCTTTCTTGTCTGAAGTGGGTGTGGGTCATTTGAAGATTGTACCTGCTTCTGAGCAGCTTCATGCTCTTCCCTAGTTGCTTCTACCTGTTCCAACTCCACCTTTCTTGGATCCAATCTTCTTTTCTTTACTGGAATGACTTCTTCTGAAATTCCTTTTCTTTTTCTTTCTGCTCCCCTCATGCTTGATTGGCCTTCTGATTCTCTTACAGATATCTTCCTTGAAGGACTTTTGATTCTTGCCATCAAATTTCTGAAATATTGGGCTACTAGAGCTAGTTGTAATTGATCCTCCATTCCTAGAACATGATATATAATTCTAGTTAAGAATTGGGCTCCATTCATATACTTCTTTTGCTCCCAATGTTTGGTTGCTTCCTTTAATTGCTCATGTATATATGGTGATACATCCATTATTCCAAAGGGCTTAGTTCTATCCTTATTATTGAACATAATCAATGTTACTGATTTGTGTGGCATGGTGTATCTCGGCAGTTTTGGGAAACAGAAATATTGCAAAAACATTCTGATGGCATATTCCTCAATTTCTCTTCCCTTAAAATCAAGAAATTTAGAATATCCTGTATATGTTTCTTTATTTTTCTTGACAAAGCTGTTATCCAACTTAGTTCCCATTGGATAAAATTGAAGGGCTGCCCTAATATGCTCTGCTTTTATTGTGATGTTCACTTCCTGATTTTCTTTGTTCTTGACAGTACACCTGAAATACGCCTCATTGCCCCTTCCAACTTCCAACAAGCTGTTCATCACCTGTGTCACTCTTTCAAAATCTATGAAAAATATAGGTTCATCCAGCAGCTTGTGTAATCCCAGTGCTTTCCATCTTTTGTAATTGACTGCACTTTTATGGAATTTGTAAAACTCCTGACACAGCATAGTGTACTTGTAACCTCCAACTCCCACTGTAAATATGTGCTGGCCAATAATACCTAGAGTTTCCTTGAGTTCCTTGACTATCTTTTCTGCTTCTGGAATCTCCTGCTCTTCATCATATTCTAATTCTACTATCTCCATTGTTGCTTCATTGTCTAAGAACCAATGTCCTCTAGACAGAGTGACTGAGTTTGCTTTGAAATTATGAATTGGTAGCTCCTTTGGATTCACCATTCTGGAGAAAATATAGCATCACACCAAAAGAAAAAAACTCCACCCACATGAGTCATTAAAAATAAAAAATGACATTTGTTGTAATATGTATGAAAGAGGAATGTAAATAAAATCTCAATTAAATCCTAACTTCCTAAAAAAAAACTCAATTGAAGTGGTCATTACATGTGTAGCAAGATGTCTAGTGCTCTCTTCTCTTCTGACTGCTCTTATCCAGGAAGGAGATATTTAAAGGAAAAATAAATCAAAAATAAAAAATCATGAAAAATAAAAAATAAAAATAAAAATAAAAAATAATAAATAGAAACCTGCTACCCTTCTATCTATATCTTGCTTTGTGCTATATAACTTATAAAAGGAAAAATGGATAATTTTTCTCTTTTTTCTTTTCTCTTTTTTTTTTCTCTTTTTTTAATAATAATTTCTTCCATTTCTTTTCTTCCCCTCCTAATTTTTTTCTTAGAAAAAGGATAAGGTAGAATTATCTGTCATAATTCCCAATATGTCATGATTTCTTTTTTGTAACATTTTGATTTCCTTCTTAGAAAATTTTAAATACAGATTAAATATAGATGGTCTTTTTCCATTGAATCAAATCTGATTTTTTTACCCAATAATATTTAACCCTTGCTGTCCCTGTCTTAGGGAAAAATCCATCTCCTTCTGATAAGCTATTTTCAGAATTTTTTGGCTTCCATATCCATTTTGTCCTGGAATTTTGTTTTGATGCGCAGGGCTTGTGTATACTTTGTTTCCATATCCTTCTTGTTCTGATGTTTTGATGCTTAGGATTATGCCATTGTTGCCTCCTTGCCTCTGTCTCTTCACCCTCTTTTGTTCCTTCAAATTTTTGCTGGTTTTGATTAAATGAAGCTTGATCATTTAGTAATTGTATTGGTAATGTTTGTGTGTCTTCTAATGAAAAAGTAAATCCTTCCATGTCTGGGTCATGAACATCCTGTTGATCTTCCTGTTCTTCATTACTCAATAAAAACATTAAAAACCTTTTGTCATTTATTGTTAACTTAAGCTTCATCTTTTCAAAATCCAAAATTACTTTACCTTGCTTTAGCCATGGTTGTCCCAAAATCAAATTTTCAGTCATCAAGTGATCAAGCCATTCTTCAGAGTCTATTCTCATATATTCTTTATTGAACTTGACCTCAATAGATGGTGACGACATGCTTTGTATTATTTGTCCTTCCAAAGTCAAGGTTTTACTTTCAGTCCTTTTTATGCTAAACTTATTCAACAAGGCTGAACTGATCAAATTTATCTGTGCTCCTGAGTCTATCAAAACCTTGATTTTTTCATCCTGAAAATCCATTATTATCAGAGACAAATGTTCTTTTTGTTTTAGAATGTGTCACACAAAAGGACTTCTCTAAGATTTTTAGTTTTTCTTATTCTTTCCTTTGCCTCCTGTTGGGCCTCTTTTCTAATGTTTTCCTCTTCTTTTTTCCTGTTTTGAGCTTGATGTAATCTTCTCCATTCAGAAGCAATTAATGGAAGATCATACCTTTTAACTCTACATCCACTTATGAAGTTTGGCATGATTTCCCCATCTATATTAGCTAACTGAATAGCTCCACTATTACTGATATGATTGATAATATATGGTCCATGTCCCTTCTTCTGAAATTTCTTTTGATGTTCCTTTACAGTGTATGTTTTAATTCCCCTTCTTGTAGATCTTTTTCTTTTATGTGGACATCATGATAAGCTTTTTGCCTTTTCTTGTCTGCATATATACTCATAATTGCTTGGAGTCTAGAAGCTCCCAGTTGTTCCAATTCCATTACTCTCTCAGATAATTCATGTCCCGTCCAATTGCATTGACTACCTACTTTTAGCGTTGGGGTTAGGAATTCCAAAGGTAGAACTGCATTTTGTCCATATACCAAATTAAATGGTGTGGTCCCTAATGCACTTTTGTATGCCACTCTATAGGCCCATAGGACATGATTAAGTTGTAAATCCCAATCATTTCGGTTTGTGTTTACCAATTTTGACAATACAGTACACAGTACTTTATTAGTACTTTCTGCTAACCCATTGGCTTGTGGGTAATATGGGGCTGACTTTCTATGACTAATCATGAAATATTCAATTATGTTCTCTATGATTTGGTTCAAAAAATGAGTCCCCCTATCACTTACCAATTCAATTGGTAGTCCAAATTTGGTGATGATGTGTTCATAGAGAAATCTGGCAGTAGTATGAGCATCATTCTTTTTTGTAGCTCTAGCCTCTGCCCATTTGGTCAAATAGTCTGTGGATGAATGGTGCAATACTGCTTAGCAAGCGTTAGGCTTGGTATCAAATAGCCACTATGACGTATTCAGCATGGGATTGTTTTGTTGGAGGATGTATAGGTCCAATGAAATCCAACCCCCATTTACTAAATGCTCTTGCTGAGATTAATGGAACTAATGGCATATTGTCTCTTTTATTTGGCTGACTCACCCTGTGACAAATATCACATCTTTTTACATATGTTCTGGCATCAGGAAATAGGGTTGGCCACCAAAAGCCAGAATACAATATGAGTTTAGCAGTTCTGTCACTTGAGAAATGCCCTCCTGCCACTCCAGAATGTGCCATCTCCAACATTTCTAGATATCTATTTTCAGGAACACAAATTCTTAAATATCCATCCATCCCTCTCTTATACAATTGATCTCCTATCAGTTGATATTCCTCAGAGATCATTTGTATATTTTTTGAGTCGACACTAGCTCTTACTTGTTTTCCTTTCTTCTTCCTTTTCAACTCCTCAATGATGTTTTCACTCCATTGTGGATTTTTCTGAAACCAATATAGAGTTATAAGTTCTGAATTTTGCAAGGTTTGGCATTCCTTGCAGTTAGCAACATATTTTGTTACATCTTGAATCTTATTAGGCCAATGTACTCCCATCCTATTGAGATTAATTAGGGTGACTATTATGGAAGCATGTGTACAAGGGTTCCAACAATGAGCTCTTCTCAAATATTCTTGTTGCTCCTCTTCTCGAGTACAATATTCTAGAATGCTTGTGTGGTTGAGGTGATACAAGTGCCCAACTAGCAACACAAAGTTCCTTCTTTGTAATACTAAATGTGTGTTGTTTCCAATTGTTCTGCAAGGTCCCATGGTTAGCACAGGTACTAAAGTCATGGCCCACTCAGGAACACTTTCTACTTTGAACAGATATGTATCTGGCAGGTCATCATCTAAAGGTGAACTTGGTTCTTTAGCCTGGATTCTAGACAAATGATCTGCTCTCAAATGTGTTTTTCCCTGTCTGACCACCACCTCAAACTCAAACTCCATCAGTAAAAGAAACCATCTGACTATTCTACTAGTGTGACAAGGTTTATTTACTAAGTAGAGTAAAGCTTGATGATCCACAAAAAATTTAAACTTGTTGGCCAACAGGTAATGTCTATATTTTTTCACAGCAAATATCATTCCCAACCCTTCCCTCTCAGTGGTTGTGTAATTTTTCTCTGCTGAATTTAGTTGCCTACTAGCATAAGCAACTGGAAAATCTAATTTGCTTCCTTCTATTGGTTGTGCTAACACACATCCCAAAGCATAGTTTGAAGCATCCACATGGACATGAAAAATTTTATCCCACTGGGGTGTTTTCAGAATTGGTGTTGTTACTAAACAAGTATTTAGAGTCTCAAAAGCTTGGTCACACTCTTTGGTCCACTCAAATTTTGTGATCAAAGCATATAAAGGTTTAGCTATGTCAGCAAACTTGTGTACAAATTTTCTATAATACCCGCAATGTCCCATGAAAGTTTGAAGTTCCTTTACATTTGTTGGTCTTTGAAGTTCTACTATGGCCTTTATTTTTTTCTCATCAGTTGAAATTCCATTTTTGGAGATTATGTGACCTAACATTCTTCCTTGTCTTACAAAGAATACACACTTTTCTGGATTTAAACATACTCTGTATGTTCTACATTTCCTGAATATGTTTTCTAATCTTTCAAATGATCCTGTCTTTTTAATGAAAAAGTACACAGATCATCTACATAAATTTCCATTACACTCCTCAGGAATTCTTTGAAGATATGACACATCAATCATTGAAAAGTTGCTGGGGCATTAGTTAACCCAAAGGGCATAACCCTAAAAGCATAAATTCTCCATTCTGTGGAAAAGGCAGTTTTATGTTGGTCTTCTAATGCTATGGGTACCTGATTGTATCCTGAAAAACCATCCAAAAAACTATACACCTCCTTCCCTGCAACTCTTTCTAGAAGATGGTCTGTTATAGGCAATGGGTAGCTATCCCTTATAGTTGCAGCATTCACTTTTTTCAAATTAATGCATACCCTAAGTTTCCCATTCTTTTTTGGTACCACAACTATAGGAGATATCCATTCTATATACTCAATCTCATAGATGAAATTGGCAGCCAGCAGCTTGTCGATTTCTTCCTTTATTTTAGCAGAGTATTTATCGTTGAACGTGTAATGTCTCTGTTTGCTAGGTTTTGCATCAGGTGTAATAGGAATCTTATGCTCACAGATTTTAGGATCAATACCTTTCAAATCATTGTAGCTATAAGCAAACACATCCCTATAGCTTCTAGCCAAATTTCTTAATGCCTCCTCTTCTTGAATTGTCATGTCATCAGCTATTACAATATGTCTTTCCTCCCCATCTTCTTGAGTGATCATAACCTTCTTAGTTTGTTCTTCATTGTCATATGCCTCCCCTTTTCTATTTTCTCTCTTTGGTTTCATTTTTAGAAGTAATCTGTCTTCTACTTCATAAGTCTTGAAATTTGATGGTACATCAAACTGTTGATCTTTGTTTGTCATTTTCTCATTTTTTTCATCCTTTTGGTCTTTTTCAATTTCCTTGTGTTTGTTTTTCTTATATTTGCCTGAGATTTTATCTTTTATTGCAGCTTCAGCTCTTACTTCTTCCAAATATTGTGTTTTCCCATTTTTCAATATCATTTCTTTTTCCTAGTCCTCTTCTGTTTTTGATACCTTTATCATTTGTATTCCTATGTGAAAAACATCATCTCCTTCTTCATTTTGAAATCTTACTCCCACGTACTCATCTTTGGCTAGATCCATGGTAGCCAAATTCTGGTTCCAACCATAAGGCTCAAATTCTTCATCTTTGAATTTTGGGGTATATAGTTCTCATCTTGTAATTTTCTCCCTTCTACACAATCTTCTCTTCTTAATCTTCTTTTTCCATTTGCACTTCCATATTGATGATTCAGTTTCATTCTGATCTTCCAACTCTGATTCTTCACTTAATTCTTGATTTTGATGTATTTTGAACCATTCTTGAGGGGATATGTCACAATAATGACCATTTCTTAGATTCACTCTGGTTATCCTTCCTTTGCTCTGAAGATATAGACAATCATTACCCCAATCTTGCACAATTTGCATTTGTGTCATAAATGGTCTTCCTAGGATAATTTCATATGCTTTCCCCATATTCCTAGTGGTTTTTCTATGTGTCCATCTGCAAGTTGCAATCTCATTTTAGTGGGTATTAATTCATTTTTTCCCCATTTTTCCCAAGTTTGTTTAGTCATGATAGCCACACATGATCCACTATCCAATATAGCCTTGGCATAATTTTTACCAAATTGTATTTTTAGGGTTGAGTTTCCCTCTTCTCCCTCACAATATCCTCCTGTCTTATCGATAGGAATGTACCATAATTCCTCCAATTCCTATGGCTGTGGATCAAGATTCTCTGGTACTACTTCCCATTTTTTCATTTTGTATTGTAAGTGAGGATTCTGTTTTACCAATTCCTCCATTGTGGTGTGGTATAAGATTGTACATTGTTTATCTATATTTACTTGGAATGTAATTTGTGGGTTATCTTCTTGATTAATAGTTTCTCTTGTTATTGTTGCCTTTGATTCCCCAATTGTTGTTTGAGAATTGTCTAATTCCCCCAGTTTGCGTTGTGTTTCTTGTATGATTTGTTTGCATTTTTGCATCCTTTCATGTTCTATTTCTGGCATAGGATAAGCCATTATATGGTCTGTAGGATTTGGTCCCTCTTGAATTCTTCCCTTGTATGCTTTTATCAGGGTGTCTAGACTCTGTGAACTTCTTATCTCTGACTGGGTTTGTGTCTTTTGAGGAGGAGTATGGTTTGACTGTTCCATACTCTCTTCTTCCACACTTTTACCCATTCTCATTTTCTTTTCCCATTTCCCCTTTTGTCTGTTTTTCTTCATCTTTGAAACTGAACCCTTATTTTGTTCTTTAGTTGTTTCTTGTTGTTTAGCTTGTGCCCTTGTTATAGCATTTACATTTACTTGGTCAAGGTCACTCAATTCTTCTTGCTCCATGATGTTGACTATTTTCAATGGTATGTTATTAGATGTGTTTTGTTGTTTTTGAGGATTTCTTGGACAATCCTTTATTAAATGTTCCCTGCCACAATCCTTGCAATAGGCTCCTTCTATTCTTAATGTAGGAGGTTGTGGACAGTCTCTAATGAAATGTTCTCCCCCACATCTATAACAAGTTATCTTTTGATTCCCTTTGGACTGAGGTTTCTGATTGGACATATAATTATTGGTTATATACATGAATGTGGTTGTATCCATCTCAATTCTCCCATTTCTCAAATCTAGGGCTTGTAGTTCTGGTTCTCTCATCTCATATCCTTCCCACTCTTCCTGATATCCTTCATTCCAGTGATATTCTTCTTTGTATGGTGATCTTATTCTTGAGTTTCCCTCCTCTATTGGTGTGTATTTAACTGGTACCACATTTGTTGGTAATGGAGGTTGTTGCCCAAGTACAGGTCTTGGTTGTTCAATAAATCCATATTCTCTTTGGTTTGCATAATCTCTTTCCTTAATGGGTTGTTTATTGTAGAAGCATTCTTCTCTGGTATGATTTGTCCATTTTCTTTCTAGTGTGCAATATTTGAGTGTTTTTCTATCTTGCAAATGTTGTGGTTTTTGATATGGACATTGTTGTACTAGATGATTTTCTCCACAATTATAGCATTTTTTATTTGTTGTCATCTTGGTGTTTATCAAATTTGTTTTGGTGCTAACTTCCAAGGCTTTAGCAATAGCTTGTGCCAATTCTTCTGTTGGTGGAATTTTATCTTCATTTGTTCTAGATTGATCAAATGCTAATAGATCTTGTCCCCGGTTATCCTCTAAGTCTATTGCTTCTCTAACACATGCTCCTAGGTCTGGACACCTTCTATAATACACCAAGGTTCTCAACTGTGCACTTCTCAATCCTTCTATGAATAGGGATACCTGTCTTGCCATGGATGGTACCTCCTCTCTGGGACATCTATCAATATACTGCTTGAATCTCATGGCTGCCTCTCTGACATTTTCATCTTTTTGCTGCTTAAAGCTATGTATCAGGGTAGCTGTGCTATGTTTTATTCCAGTTTTTGAAAATTCCCCTATGAAGGCTTCTAGGAAAGATTCAATATCCAGATACATTTCCTTTCTCAAGGGAATGAACCAAGATAGTGCAGGTCCTGTCAAGGTTAGAGCAAATGCCTCAAATTGGACTTTGTAATCCTCCACTTCTTCTGCTCTAATTAATTGTCTGAATTCTGCAGCATGGGCATGAGGATCAGAATATCCTTCATATTGATTTTTCATGCATTTGGCTACTTGATAGGGTATAAGCATTCTGCCTTGATTTTGCCAATTATGTCTTCTTCTTAATGGAAAATCATTAAATCCTTCTGCTTCTTTTTCAAAAGTATTTGGGGAAGTATGTGTTCTTCTACCTTCTTGTTTTTCACCATTATTGTGAATTTCATGTGGTCTTTGTTGGTGTAATTTACAAGCCTACACATTTGGCTCAAAGGATGCATTAAGGTGTACACATACATGAAGAAGCATAGGAACATATGCTAGTGGTTAATTACCACTTTACCTCATTGTAAAAGTCAAATTGACTTGGAATCTTTTGTAATCACCTACCAAAGTGAGTCGTGGAAAAAAGTAGCTCATTTGATTGAAAGAATATCTCCAAGCTTTTAGGAGATTGATCATAGGGAACCAAAATTTGAATTTGAATTCAAATCTTTGTTCATTACATATAAAAAGAGACAATGAAAAGTCGCGGGTAGTAGAGATCATTCCCGAGCCTCATTCTACTGAGTTTGAGTGTGTATGAGGACTATACTATAGCCTACACCTCTCTACACCATTAGGCAATGTTATTCATGCCAATGGGATTGTATACAATTGTTAATTAATAGATACATTTACATCATTAATCTCTGAGTTCTCTGTTAGTGTACTCAAAAGTCTGTCAACTTGTCAAGGGCATATCTCGGTCAATTCTTCACCAAATCAAGTGATTCAAAGCTTGTTGGATTCAATTCCAAGTCATCTAAATGCAGTATCAAAATTTGAAGTGATTCTATTCAGCCATTTTAGAAAAATCTGCGTCGAGGTGAACTCTGGTCATTTTCTGCTATAGTCCTAATAAGTCGGGGGTATAGCTAAACTTGCTAAATTGATTTCTCTTAGCATAGTTTATCTTTTTACATCATTCCACTTGCAAATGGTAGCTTACTAACCTAATTAAATACCCCTAGAAGGAATTTTATCAATTTCTATTGTGCTGGTCACACTGAGTAAAACATCCAGCAGGTGTCAAGACATAAATAGAAGGTTTTCTTGAGTTTGTGAACTTCAAAGTTATCTGTTTTGGTTCAATCATTACACACATCACTTCCAAAGTACATAGGCCATTTTTTGGTGTTATTGGAAAGCTAAGAAGGTCTACTTATCAACTCTGAAGCAAAAGAGGGCTGGTACAAAGCAGGTTTAGCAGTACCTACTCAGTCTCTTGGAGCATCCATCCATCTTTCCCAACAGTCTTGGCAAGTCTGATTGCCCTAGGTTCTGTTCCCAAGGTCTCTTGTCTGCACATTGCCCGAGGTCATTAGAATTTTTTGGGTCTTGTGAGAAGATGTATACACATCCTTGCCTATCCTCATATCTACCATCCTTGAATTGTGCTACTGGTGTTATATTCAGGGGAACATCTAAGTTCCTCAATCTAATGAGAAACTTATGCATTCCATCCTCATATACATAAGTTCCAAACCTATTTGTATACATATATTTGAGAATGTTTCTATAATCACCAGTTTCAAAAGATTCATTGGTTTCATTTAAGTTCTCCATATTAATTTCCTGCCCTAAATCATTTTCTTGCAATTCTCCTACCACTGGCTCTACCTCCTTTCTTCCTAGCTCTTGCTTAGAATGTGTGTACAATTTATTACCAGATCTGAGAATCATTCAATTATTTCCACGATTCTGTGAAGAGAATCGTGTTTTTCACGATTCTGTGGTGAAAATCGTGTTTTCCACGATTCTGAGCAGGGAATCGTGTTTTTTCACGATTCTGTGATGAAAATCGTGTTTTTCACGATTCTGAGTAGGGAATCGTGTTTTTTCACGATTCTGTGGTGAAAATCGCGTTTTCCATAATTCTGAGCAGGGAATTGTGTGTTTTCACGATTCTGTGGTGAACATCGTGTTTTCCACGATTCTGAGCAGGGAATCGTGCTTTTTCACGATTCTGAGCAGGGAATCGTGTTTTTCACAATTTTGTGGTGAAAATCGTGTTTTCCACGATTCTGAGCAGGGAATCGTGTTTCTCACGATTCTGTGGTGAAAATCGTGTTTTCCACGATTCTGAGCAGAGAATCGTGTTTCTCACGATTTTGTGGTGAAAATCGTGTTTTCCACGATTCTGAGCAGGGAATCGTGTTTCTCACGATTTTGTGGTGAAAATCGTGTTTTCCACGATTCTTTTCCCAGACAATGATGATTGCTCACAATCATTAGAAAACACGATTTTCTTATGAAAATCGTGCTCTGGAAATCGCGATTTTGTGTTTTGTTTCAGAGAATCACGATGTTGTGATTGCTCACAGAGTCGCGATTCTGTTTAGAATTTTTAACTTTTTTTGAGGTCCTGATTTTCAACTTCTTGTTTCTTGAATAGAATCTCCTTAGTAAATGCTTAACATGCAATGAAAGAATTTAATCAAAAATCATTATTTTTTCCATTGAAAACTCAAAAAGTCAAAACATCGCGATTCCGTGTTTTTGCTATTTTGTGTGTTTTTGTGCTTTAATCTTCCTAAAAAATTTGAAGAAATGCAAAAAAATGTACCTTGATAAAAAATCTCCAAAAGCTTATGGTTGTAGACGATCGCGATTCTGTCCTTACTCTCTCTCTCTCTCTCTCTCTCTCTCTCTCTCTCTCTCTCTCTCTCTCTCTCTCTCTCTCTTCCTCACTCAAATGAGTTTTCCTCTAAGATTCCAGGGTTTTATAGTGTTCACACAATCGCGATTTTGTTCAAAATTTTCAAAATATTCACCTTTCACTTGTTAAAATTTTTACCCTTCATATCTTTTTTGATTTTAAGTCCAATTCCTAACTTTTCATCAAAAATTACTCCCTTTATCCTTCTGGTGAAAATCGTAATTCTGTACTTGTTTTCCACTTTTCCCCCTTGATACTCAATCCTTTCTGATTTTTGGAATTTGACTTCCTTTACTTACTCAACTTAGTGAAATCTCTTTCAATTACCTATTTCAAAACCCAAATATGCACAAGATTCCAAAAATTTTTCTCTTACAGAAAATCGTGATTTTGTGCAGAGAATCGTATTTTTCCTGTACTTCCTGTTTTTTGCAATTTTGGGTCTTCTTTCTTCTTTCTCCTCTTCCAGGTTCTTCACCACTCCAAGTCACTTGTTACCTGCAATTTTACATCATGAACAAAGAATTAACCATAAAATCGCGATCCTGTGAAGAAGATTGTATTTTTCTGATTTTCCAGTTTTTTAGCAACTTTTTTACTTTCCTTCCACTTGGTCTCTTTTACTCTTTACAACATCAGTCCAACTTCCTAAGGAGAAAAGAAATTTGTTTGAATGTTTTAATGAATTTTATGAATTTTTTAGTATTTTGCCCTAAATTAAGGTAAACACTTTACTTAGGGTTTCTTGTTTGGTGATCTATTGATCCTATATTCTCTGATTGGTTATACTCCTTTATGCTTTTCTATCAAAACAATTCATGAGCAAAACTTCCCAATGAAAAATGTGCTAAGAAGTGCAATTATCAATTTTTGCAAAGATAAACTCAAACATTCTTGTTTTCAAGATGCAAATAAACTTTTTCTCAAGATTATTGCTTTGACTTGGTTAACAAATGGATCCTATCTACTTGCATCTAGCTACTTTACTTGACTTTTCTCAATGCAATCATGTCATCTTCCCAAGATCAACAATTTTGCTTGGTACTTAGTCAAAAAGCACTCTACTATTGCAAAGATAGACACATTTTACCTTATCTTCAGCTTTCTTGATTCATTTTTTTTTCACACACCTGCACTTTACTTCCAAAAAATGATATGAGCAACTATCAATTTGCAAGAATTTCAACACTTCTTATTCTCAAAAGATTATCTATTGTTTTCTGTTCCCAAAAGACAAACAACAAAAAAAACTCTACCATTTCATGTTTCCATTTCTTGATTAAAGAGTATTACCTTTTCAATGTGTTTAATATCATCATCAATAGAAGATCCAGCAAGGTCCAACTTCAATGAAGCTTTTGCTATACTCCCCGGCAACGGCGCCAAAAAATGTTTGTTGTTCTTTGGAGTTGTCCTCTCCAATCATTTAGTATAAAGAATCAATAACACATCTTATACTTGTCAATCCTAGAAGTATATATGAGACCACAGCCCCTTCTAGATGATAGAATCCAAGAAATAAGAGAAAACTAGCTGGATTTCTGAGAAATAATGAAAATGAAGAGGAATTTCTAGGGTTTGGATTATCTTGAGCAACACTCCATCATTTTCAATAATCTTGGTGTCTAAAGTGTGTTATTTTCTCAGCAGAACACAATCATAAAGTCAAAACTCAAAAATGATACATGTAACCTTCAGACGAGACAATCACGATTCTGTAAAATCTGACGATTTTCATCTCCAGCACCATTCTTCATCAATTTCTCACTCAACACATCAGTAATAAACTCTCTTCATACACATTCATCAGAAATACACAATAGAAGCTTGCAAATCTCCATGGATACACATAGAATAGACTCAACAAATCAAAGAAATCCACACAAAAGGAAGAATCACGATTTTCTGCAGGAAACTCTCTCTCTTTGCTTGGATAGCATCAATTACAAATAACCAACCCTCTCATAATAGAGGAAATTATCTTTTATACATTTTCAAGTGTCCCTTTTCACACTTGAATTTTGGTCCTTTCCTTTTCTAATCTAAAAATATGCTATCTAGGAGTTTCCAAAATTCTAGAAAAAATACATATGATTCTAATCTATATGAGGAAGACTCTTTCTCATTTTTAAATCATTTGCATAAATATTTTTACAATTTTTTGGCATTTTACAATTATTTTCCATCAAAAATACTTTCAAAAATACTTCTTCTAACACCTAGCTATGGATGGAGTAAACCAATTTGTTTTATGTAGCTCTTCATGGAGCACATGGCCTGTATGTTTGGTCAACTATAACATCCCACCATGGCTAGCCACAAAAAGGGGCCATTTATTATTAGCTCTTGTGGTGCTAGGTAAGTATAAAGTAAAGAACATGGATGTGTACCTTGCACCACTTGTGGAAGAACTGCATTCTTTATGGGATGGGATTACTATGCACAACATGTCTCAACCTATAAGAAGATGGGACGTGCAAGTGCAAGGTATACTGATGTAGATGATGCATGACAGGACTGATTATGGTGAATGTTCAGGTTTATTGATTTCAGGTTACCATGCTTTTCTCCTATGCAGACCATGACTCGAAGCATGCTACTCTAAAGCACTTGGGAAAAATTTGTATGAAAGATATCATAGATATCTTTATGATGGACATGTTTTACGTGAAGGGAAAATTGGCCAATAAGCACAATGCCAAATGAAAGCAAGCGATTGGAAGCAATTGTGGGATATAGAGACACCAATCACTCGCATGAAATGATTGTCGATCTTTCACAAACTCCCTTATTGGAGTGAGTTATTGATCAATCATTTGGTAGACTCAATGCATATTTTCAAGAATATGGGAGAGATTCTTTGGAAAACTTTGATCACAAAGAAAGAAATCAAAGCACTAAGGGAGGAGTTAGAAGAGTGATGTCATATGCAAGAGTTTTGGGCAATTACCAAGCCCAACAGAACAGTGCTGCTACCAAGAGCTCCTTGGGTACTTCGCAAGATTGAAGGGCAAAAAGTGATGAAGGTGATTTTAGAGTTTCAGACACCTACTGGGTGCATGAGGTGTCTAAAGACTGCCTTCACATGAAACGACAATCTTAAAGGGCTCAAGTCTCATGATTGGCACATGTTTTTATAGTTTGTGCTCCCTGTAGCTTTGAAAGATTACGTTTCAAGGATGTGTGTGAACAACCATTTATAGAATCAGTTCCTTGGTATGGTGGATCTCTTCTAAAGAGATAAGGAGAGATAGCATAGAGAGTGCAAAATGCAATGCTATAGAGGTTGTTTGTATGGTAGGGAAATATTTTCCCACAAGTATTCTCACAATTCAGCTTCATTTACTAGTTCATGTGGTTGATGAAGTTGCAATAGCAGGAATTGTCCATAGTCAATGGATGTTCTTCTTATAGCACTTCAGGAAGACATTTAAAGGGTTTGTTCGTCAAAGAGCATGTCCAGAGGGCAACATGGTAGAAGGATGGCTCATGCAAGAGTCTCTTGTATTCATAACAGAGCTTTTATGCATGTGAGACCCAAAAATGCCTCACTTATGGATCGATGATGAAGGTATAAGCTTACAAAGGAGACAAACTCAAAGGAAAGAGATCAGTTTTGAAATAATCGTTCCACTCATTTTTTGTTTCTTTCGAAAAGTCTTCAACCTCTTCCACCCTTTCCAACCAGCAGATGGCTAGATATAGTGGTTTCACAAGCAAAAGGCAACGGGTGAAGATATCTCTGAAGAAGAGGAGGAACTCACAAAGGGTTGTGATTGGGAGTATTTTAAATATGGTGCATTATGGTCTCATGGATGATACTTTTGGATCACACAAATCGATGAAAATAGGTCTACTTTTGATAGTGGGGTGATGGTGAACTTTTTCCAAAAAAGTAGAGCTAGTGCAAGAGAGGACAATGCTCAAGAAGGCTAGCGATTATTGTGGAGTGATCCAAGATATCTTGAAGCTATCCTTCAGGAGGTTTGATTACTTTTTGTTTGATGTGAGATGGTTCAAAGTAGTCATCTCTAGAAGAAACGCAATAGTGAGGAAGCATTAGGAGAAAAAAGGAACCCTACATGGGCCTTGTAAGGATTCCTAATGTTTAGGAATTAAAAAGCTTAAACAAGGAGATTAAGCCGTTAGAAAAAACCACTAGTGGTATTGTGAAATAAAATAATATTTCATATACTATTTTATTTGATTCCTCAAAGAGAAAACTTTGTGGCCTTTGGATGCTTGGAATTGATGGCCAAGATTAAAGTGGATGAAGGGTAAGAGAGAGAAGAGCTGACAATACTTCGGAGTGGGGACAATCTCACGCATAAAAAATGCACAGCCTCTGCATGTTTTTGGACCATTGGATTGAAGTTAATCCAATGGACCCCCGGATTTGGGGCTGATCTTAGTTTTGGATATGATATAATCTGTTGGATCTTTTACGAAACCAAGGGAGAAGGATAAAAGGCGCATTTCTCTATATGGGCCTCACTTTCAGCCTTTGGATGAAGGAGCATCCAATGGATAGGATCTAAGATGCCTTCTTGAAAATGATCATATGAGGTAAGAGAGAGGTGGTATGACAATCCATGGGAGTGGGGATAATCTCTCACACATGAATATGCACGCTTCTGCAGGATTTTGGACCATTGGATTGACCTTAATCCAAGGGATCCTCGCATTTGGGGCTGATCTCCATTTCGGATGTGATATGAGCCGTTAGATCTACTAGAAATCCAAGCGAAGAGGATAAAAGGCGCACTTCTCTTCGTGGGAATCATTCTAGATCTTTGGATCAAGATAAGATCCAATGGTTAGGATCCAAGGCACCTTTTTGAAGAGGCTATATATCTCAGCCATTAGATGCAAAGCAAATCCCAGGGCCTATAATCAAAGGCGCCTTTTTGAAAAAGAAATCAATCTCATCCATTGGATACAAAAGGAATCCAAAGGCCCAAATGCACCCGCGCCTTGACTTTGGCCATTCAACATGGAATCTTGGATCTTTCAGCCAAATCAAGGGCTCTTATTCATTTCCAAGACTTGCAAAACCATTCAAATGGATAAAACCATGAGTTCTAGGTGGTTTCTTCCTCTTTTACCACACAAAAACAAGGGAAGCCTATGCCTAGTCTATGTGATTAAGGAACTAGACTGTGTCCACCACCCTCTTCTCATTGGTCCATCACTAATCACTCCTTAATCTAAAAGGCCAATGTAGGGTTCAGTTTTTCTCCTAATGGGATAGGAGTGGTTTGCTTCAAGTAGACTCTACAAAGCCATGGATAGATGAAAGAAATACATTTGTACTTCCTGAACACTGTGAGCAGGTTGTCTTTATGCCAGATTCGAAAGAACCAGAGTGGCTATTTGTTTTAAAAGTATCTCCACATAGCACACAAATTTTGGAGAACATAGACGTAGAAGAAATTCCATCTATAGGGGCCTCTAAGATTCATTCCATAGTCAAGGAGAAAGATATCAATGTCTGATATGAAGAGGTCTTTGAAGAAGATGATATACATGATGAAGTAACAAACAATATATTGTATGAGAACAATGATCAAGAAGGAGCTAGCATACCAAGAGATCTAGATGTTGCCAATGTAGAGATAGATAACTTGTGTGCATCCGATCTCCAAGAGGATGCTAAAATAGAGGATTTTTGAAGCAAATACTTGTACATACTAATTAGTGCTTATTTTTTTTGCTACATTTTTTGTGTTGATGACATGATTACTCCTATGTATCCACATGAGTGCATCTCCATTTTGTATCTAAGAGACACTCCATTTCTAGTTTATTTCCATTTTATATTGTATTTCCTTTGTACTTGGATACCTTGCCATGTGCTTCTACAAGTTGTATTCATTCTCCTTTGAGGGGAATTATCCCAAATTAGATGTACTTTGGAGAGCCCCTCCCAAATCTATATAGGGAGGGCCTCTCTCCCCATTTGTACTTGGTTAGAAGCTTGAGGAGCCTACTCCATGCTCTTGGCAAGCTCATTTCTAATCCACATGAGTTTACCCATTTCATGGTCTACTCATTTTGAGTCTCACACACTCTTTGTTTTGTGAGTACACTCTTCTTTCTATTTTGCTTCCGCGCGTGTACTCTCTACATGGTTTCAGAGCTCTAGGTGGAGTTCTTGGTGGTTCTTCTTTTGATGGTGATTTTGAAGGTTGTGATGATGCTCTTGTTGGCATTCTTTTGGTGATGATTTTGTTTCATCATTTAGCTCATGATTTGAGTAAATTTTCAATGCTACTTTCCCTCCCACCCACCCTTTTCTACCACTCTTTTCCTCCGTCCCACCCTTGTTCTTGGTGGTATTTTAGTCATTATTTGTGTGGACTTGCTGGTGGATCTCACATCCTTAAAAGTGTTTCTAAACACCCATGAAATTATTTTGGTGATCCATCCTTATTGTTCAGTACAACATTGATGTAACACGTCTGTATTGTATGCCTATTTCTATTTGATTTCCCAAATTTAGAGGCTCAACTCTCTAGTTTTTTATCTGCATGTGTTTGATGGTGGTTCACATTTGAACATTGTACATCGTCACTAGCAGAGCACCGTACCACCTTCACTCCAAGGAAAAGTTGAATGAGATCAACTCTCCCAATCGAGTTCACCTAGTAACACCACCTTGTGATGTGTCACATATGCTCTTCCTGTAGTACACTTCAAATCTGCATTGTGTGCAACACATAACATGGCAATGTCTAAGTGTTTTCTGATGCTTCCAATAGTTTGTGCAACCATAGTTGTATGCTCTGCCAGACTGAAGATGAAGATCGTGGGTTGTTGTGCGAAGGAGATGAGTTAGAGTTTGTGGGCTGAACAATGCTGAAATCCTTAGCGTTCCATCTATCCCAAGTTCATGATCCCTCACAAACACTAAGGGCAGCACATATTGGCAGGAAGATACTATTGAACATACTGCCTCCCTTTTCTCTGGACTAAATTTTCTTTGTGAAGTACCGATTTCCAACAGAGAGAGAGAGAGAGAGCTTCTCTCCAAACTTGCATTTGGGCATCTTCCTGCCTAATCTTCTTCAGCTGTTGTGCCTCAACCCTCAAAAGTGCACCAACAACAACCTCGGCAAGTTGATTGTGCAGGTTGTGCGCTCCAAAGCTCGGAGGTGATCAGACTTAGAGAAAGGTGCTCGACGACATAATCAAGATCAACAAACAGAGTAGCAGAGGAGCATGTAGGGGCCGCGAAGGCCAGTATCGAGGACATTCTACAACTGATTGTGCAGGCAAGCCATGGCTTCTAGAAATCCCTATCCATCTAGAGTGCACGCCAATTGCTTGAAGATTCACATGAAATCTCCAGTGCTCAACCTATTTAGGCCAGCTTCTCTATATACCGCCAGCGCCAAACTTTTCTAGACTATGACATAGCATGCCATTTTGGGCCTCACAAGTTTTTTGATTACCATAAGCCAAGTTGATGACTAGATACTCCGTATGCGCTAAAATAGGAATCTGATTATGCCATCATTGCAAACTCAGAGCACGTGGACTGCATATACATTGGCCCCTTGCCTCCGCCATTTACAGAGATAGAAGAGAGACAAAGACAGCAAGGTGCTTTGCCACTCCATCATTGTATCTACTTTTAATGACCTGCAAAAAATGCATCGGATGTGCACATAATGTCGAGTTGCCCGATTTATCTCACATGAGTAATGATATAAGCTAAACACTGCACTTGCTTTGTTCTATAAAGTCATTCTATTATTGATGGGAAGATCGGGGTTGTTGAATAATAAGTTATGAAACCTTAGCCTTATTTGTTTTTTTTTTAAGTGGGGAACACAAAAAGATTGCTAGTAATTCGTATCTGATCTCCTATCCATTTGCAAATACTATGACTTTCTTGGCACTACCTTGTATATTCCAAAGGGCCTTAGCAATCCCATTACGGATAATTTGGCACTATCCATACTTAAGTACCCCTTTTTGCATTCACTTTGTAATTCTTTCCGAGGGTCTGAACCCCCAAAGGGTACTTTGAGTTCTTCAAGTAGCCACTATACAAGGGTACGACCACTCTATTTTGGCACACTCAAAGCACTAAGTTCCCCCTAGTTGTACTATCAAAAGAGAAGAAGTGTTGTGTGTGTGCACACTTATGGGTTGGAGGCTAGTCTAAGCCAACCCATGAGCTCTCTCTGGCATTGACTCGTCTTGAATCTTGTAGCTGTAGGACTATTCTAAGCCCCCCCTCCAAAGTTTCCAAAGTGTAGGGCTATTCCAAGGCACCCTCCCCTCTCGAAGGATTTCTAGTGTGGTGCTAAACAATTCACTTTCTTTCCAAATTTTGCGACTATTTTCAAGTAATATCTTTGTACACAATTGTCTTTCAAAGTGTTTTTAAACACTTGATACTTAATCTTGCAAAGCACAAACTCACTTCTTTACGAGTTTGAGTTTACTCAACCTTTGTAATGTCAAAGAGTGAAGCTAGCACCTCATCTATGGCCAATTTTTTACCTTCCTTCACACCCATATTCATGCCCAAGGATGAAAGATTAAATGGGCAAAACTATAACCTTTGGAAAGATGTAATGAGAGCATATATGTACACCAATCTCTTTCATGATGTAGTAGATGGATGTGAACCAGAACCCAATAAGGCCAGCAACCTACAATCTTGGCATATTTGGAATGTTAAAGATAAAAGGGAATCAGGCCAACTTCTACTTGCTTGTGATGAACTGACCAAAGGGCACATCACCGCATGTAAAACATCCAAGGAAGCCCGGGATACTTTAGCGGTCTTCTATGAAGATAAAACACCCTCGAAGATCTATGCTTTAGAAGTTGTTAAATTGTTGTTTTATCTTATTTAAACTACTACGACCTAGGTTCTTGGGATGGTTAGGGGTCTGTAAAACAGAGGCCTTGTTTTGTATTTTCCCAATCTACTAATTCACTGTATTCTACTACACCGACTTAACACTTCTGAATTAGACTGTCACTTAATCGTAATATCTTCTTAACTTAACACTTCAATAGAGACTTAAGTAATTATTGAACTGTATTAACGGGGTTAAAGAATACACAGAGATGTAGACAATGCGACACGCTTCAACTTCAAGCACTCACCCAGACCAACAGTCGGGCATCGACCCCTGTTGTCTCATGCATGCTCCTTTCATTAATCAAAAAGGTTTACAACGTTTGCGCTATGCCCTTTCAGTGTGCGTGCGACTTTTCAGAATTACATTTCTTCTATGCTAAATATGATAATTCCATTCCAGCGGCCAACACTGGCACGCACGATGGACTCGAACCCAAATTGATAAATACAAAAATTTAGGAATCTTTGATAATTCCTGTATATACATGGAATGGGCTAACTTAAAAGTTCGGGCTATTTTCTGCTTCAGGGAATCCAACATGTCCTTCAAAATTTATGGCTCGACCACGTGTGCATCAGTTCATACAGAACTGGCAGCAATTACTTGGGAGAGTAAGGCTTCACCCTGGCTTTGCAAAAATACTTCCTGGAGATAAAAATCATTGGCGAGTGTAGTATCCCGTCTAAGCTTCATATCTGCAATTTTGGCATCAATCCGCGATAAGTGCTCGGCCTGGATTCCTAGCTGCTTTTCTCTGTGCTCAAGCTCTTAAGACCGGAACTGCATAGTTTTATAAAAATCTTTTCGCTCCTTTTGAATGGCTTCAATGTCCTTCTTCAATTGAATATTGTGGCCAATTTCTGCTTCCAAAGAGCGACTTTTTTGGAAGAGCTCTTCAGAAACTCTCTTTAAGTCAGTGGTGACTTGCACAGCTAAGTCTGCCATTTCTTGACCTTTTTGCTCCACCAGAGCCAGATCCGTGCATGTGGTCTCGAGAAGATTGCCCAAAGCTATCATGGTGTCTTCTTTGTCAATCACAGTCTGCTTCAACTGACTAATCTCATCATCACGAGTTGCAATGATGGCATCCTTCACTTTCAAAGCTGTTTGAAGACATTGAATCTAGTCTTCGTAAGAACTAGCTTCAGCTTTGGCTGTAAGCACTTCTTCTTGAAGTGGCGCGATATGGGCTTCCAGCATGTCCACCTTGGCTTGGTACTGCTGCCAAAGGGAGTGTTGGGCCACTTGGAGGTGATGGCGAAGATGAGTGGAGAGATGAATGAGGTAATTACCAATCTGAACTAGTTGGGCCAATGAATCAGGGATGAGAGAGGTGGAGATGGGTTGAGAAGGGTTAGCGAAAACAGTGGTAGACAATGAGGGAGGGAGGGCATTTGAATGACATGGGGAGGAAGGAAGGCTAGGCGGCAATGGCACCTTGGATGGAGACAGAGGCAGACGTGGGTTTTGAGATGAAGAGAGCAGAGCAAGAGGTGTTACCACAAGCGGCAAAACATCCGGTTGAGCAGTTTCCTCTGTAGGTTGTGCTTGGTCGACGAGTTGTGTAGTTTCCATGTTTGTGTCGATCGCTCACGCTTGTGGGTGAGACTGTGACTGCATGAGCGTATTAGCAGGATGAACTTTGTCAATAACAGTATCAGGAATAGCTTGATCTGGAGGGGATGATGGGGCAAAAAAAATCTGGGCCGACGAAGCAGTGTCTTGCACTTGCACGGTGGAGGACAACCGTGCTTTACTATGAGAGGGGCTCAGTTTGTGGTGCTTCCCTTTGAAGAACTGCAAAAGATCCGCATCGACGTCGACCTCCATCATTTGTGCAGACTCCTCATGTAATAGAATCGTATTCAATGGAGGAGGTTGCACGGCCTGAATTGTCGGGAGGAGGAAGGTCAAGAGGTGCGGCAAGCGAGTGCAAGATATCTTGTTCTTGGCCAATTGCCTAGAAACCACCTGGCATTTCCGGTGAATGCACAAAAAAAAGAAGGAAGCAAGATTAATTGCTTCGTGCGCTGCGGTGTCGATCATAGAATAGAAAGGGCGAGAAATGCCATATGTGCGTTTTTGGAGGTTAAGGGCAGCGACAAGAAACTGGAGTGCGGTGCGCTCAGATTCAAGATGACACAGAATTGCAAACTCGTTGGACGAGTGGCGGGGAAATAGTTCTTTCATAGTGGACATCGGTAAGAGAGGTCCATCTACCAGACCCTTATGAGGGAGATGGAATCCCTTAGCGACTGTATTAAGGGTGACTACTACACAAGAGCTAAGGCATGCGAGCGGCCAACATGTTTCAGTAGCAGACGTAGCAGCAATGGCAGAGATGATCTGCGCAAAGAAAGGATGGCGCTCCACCGAATGCCAGGGCAATTCAGTGAAGGCCAAGAGGCCACAAACACGTAGAAACTCGCTCACTTCCAGAGCGAGGCCAACACGGAAGGTAACAATGTTAGCCAGATCTTCCATGGCGAAGACGAAAACACAAAGACAATGGTAACATAGAGTACACAAGCACACAAAGACGCAATAGCGAAAAACAGTGTGGAGAACGGGATTAAGTAAAAATACTGAATGAACATGCGGAAAGAAACATAATCATAACGCAGTGTTGGAATATTACAAACATAATGGCGACATGCACACATTAACATAATCGGAGACACATAAGGCGGCTACTAATCATGGTTAGGTAAGAAAACAGAAATATTACGGTCAGGCGGTCAACCGGAACACGTAGAGAGAAAAGGAAATTCAAGTCAGAACAATGGGAGAAAACGGGTGTGCAATAAAAATACCGATCAACCATCACAAGGAAGAAGACGGAGAATAGTAGGGACGAAGCTTTGATCCATTGATCGCCTTAGGGATAAGGGTACCAGTTAGCGTTGATAATCGGAACGTGGCAAGTCCCACTTGTTCGACAATACGGTAGGGACCAAACCAGCACAGTTTAAACTTTCCTGCAGATTGATTAGATTTAGCATTATAAAAGAGCACTAATTGATTTATCATAAAAACGGGGGATTTAAGGAAATGATCGTGGGTTCTTGCTTGTCTGAGCTGAACTTCCTACAGACCGGAAAACTCTCGAGGTGCTGTTCATCCAGAGATCGTAAAGCATCCAATCGGAAAGGGAATGATTCTGCGGGTAGTTACTTCTGCTCTAATGCCATTGGCAGACTAGGAACCACCAGTTCCATAGGGGCAATCGCCTCCAAACCATATGCCAACTTGAAGGGAGTTGTTCTGGTCGCCACTTTGTATGTTGTATAGTAAGCCCATAATACCGCAGGTAGGAATTGATCCCATCTCTCCGGGCAATCCAATACCAATTTCCTTAAGATGTTCAACAGAGATTTATTTGTGCTCTCGGCGAGTCCATTCGCTTGTGGGTAGTAGGGGGAACTGAACTTATGCACAATGTGGAAGGTATTAGTAAGCACTTGCGTTAATGTGTTAGCAAAGTGTGTACCTTGATCAGTCACAATCTCCAAAGGTAAACCATAGCGTGGAAAAATATCTTTCATCAAACATTTAGTGACCGCAGCAGTTGTGGCTGACCGTAGAGCCCAAGCTTCGGCCCACTAAGTCGCATAATCCGTGCATGTAAGAATATATTTGTTACTGGTAAGTGTCGAAGGAGGTGTAATCGGTCCGATAAAATCCAAGCCCCATTTCTTAAAGGGTTCGAGAGGCAAAACTGGTTGGAGCGGAAAGTAATGTCTCTATAAAGGTTGACCCGAACGCTGACACGCATTGCACTATCGCACATACTTGGCCACATCATGGTACATAGTAGGCCACCATAAGCCACTCTGCAAAATCTTCCGGTGGGTCAGGTCAAGCACAAAATGACCTCCAGTTGGGGCAAAATGAGCCATTGTGATTACTGAAGCAGTTTCGTGTGGGAGAACACATCTTAGCAGCACTTCGGATTGATCCATATAATATAATTGCCCTACAATTAGCCGGAATCCTTGACTATACATGGCTAGTTCTCGTCGAGCAGTAGGAGAGGTCGTACCGGGAGCACATCCACTAGTCAAGAAAAGCATCAAAGTGTCATAGTAGGAGGAGGTTACGGGCAATTCTTGCTAATCGTCCTGTACAGTCTCAATTGCATAGATAGCGGGTGTGGTATCATCAACCCCTTCTGGAAGTTCACCGGAATCCAAACAAGACAAAAAGTCAGCAAGCACGTGTGTGGACCCTAGTCGATGTACTACTGAATAATCAAACTCTTGGAGCAACAGTACCCATCTTGCTAACCCTCCTCCCAGATGCTGTTGGCGAACAAGGTACACCAAGGCTGCATGATCGACGTGGAAGGTGAAGTGGCATCCTAGTAAATAATGCTTGAATTTCTTCACTAAATACACTAATCCGAGACATTCACGTTCGCTGACTGAATAATTGCGCTCTGTCAGAGCTAACTTGCGACTCGCATAATACACTGGACGGAACCATTTCTCCGTTTGCTGCATCAGCACGCTGCCAATTGCAATGTCGAGTGCATCCACAAAGACGTGAAATGGGAGTTCCCAATTTGGCGCTTGTAAAATAGGGGTCTGCGTTAACAGTGGTTTCAATTCATCGAAAGACAGCTGACATGCTTCAGTCCATTCAAAGTGGCAAGAAGTATTGGTTATCAGTTGATTGAGTGGCGTGGCCAAATGAGCGAGCCACCGCAAATGTCACCCATGCCACCAGATTTGGCCCCAGAAGTGCATCACTTCTTTGGGTGTCTTGGGAGCAGGTGCCTCCAGTACTGCCTTCACTTTATCTGGATCAACTTGGATCCCCTGTTTTGCGATGATGTGCCCTAGCAACTTTCCGCAAGATACAAAGAATACAGATTTATTGGGGTTTAAGCACAAATGGTATTCTCGACACTTTAAAAAACAGCACCGCAAATGATACAGATGCACCGAAGTATCGCCGGATAAGGAGAAGTCATCCAAGTAAACTCTCATGAATGTAGTTAGATAGGGAGAGAAAATGTCCTGCATACAGCGCTGAAACGTACTTGGAGCATTTTGCAGACCAAACCACATCATTTTACATGCATAAACACCCCAATTTGTTATAAATGTTGTCTTTGGAATGTCTTGCTCCGCCATTCGTACTTGGTTATAACCACTATATCCGTCCAAAAAGGAGTACATCTCATGGCCTGCCACATCATCTAACATTGTGTCGAGAAACGGCAGAGGGAATGGATCAGCAACTGTTGCTGCATTTAATTTTCGGTAGTCCACACATATTCGTAATTGCTTATTCTTCTTAGGGACTATGACAATGGGGGAAATCCACTCCGCATGCATGATGGGCCGCATAGTGAGGATTCATTCTATAGCTGGTTTGTTTAATAGGCTGAGCATCTGGTTTTAGCATAACCCGGTGTTGATAGATGCGTAGATCCAACCCCTTCATATCGCAGTAATCCCATGCAAATACATCAGCGAATTCACGTAGCAGCTGTAGTAATTTATCTTGGAAGGTCTCTAATAGTCTTGCCTTAATCTTCACTGGCCGCGGATTGGCTTCATCACCTAAGTTGCAGGTAACCAATTGGTCTTCCGATACGTAGAACTATCGGGGCATGGCAAAGTCATCAACTGGCTGAAGCAATTGTTGTAGCTTCATATCATCCAAGGTATGTGGTGCACTTGGTTCTGGTTCACCGGTCAGTGGTACTACCGTACAACCCGCCAGACTCCGGTTATCTGCAACCATTTTTAAGTCCACAGTTCTGAGCGCCATCAGATCCTTGTTGGCTTTAAGAAAAGCTTCCTCTTCATCATCTGAAAGAACATCCAGCATGTGTACATATTCGGCTACGTATGGTCGTGCATGCAAGTCACAAGGCTTCATGTCATCTAGTGGGACGACATATTTTTGGTGGTTATTCTTAAAAATCAATTCACGCACTGACCAATCATGAACTACCTTAGCTTGCTTTAACCATGGTCATCCAAAGAGCAGGTTATCATCAAGGCTGGATTCTAGTAATTCCAGAACAACGAAGGTCATTTTAAATACAACTCCTTAAAGGGTAATAAGAATATCTCGCACCAATCCAACTGGATGAACTCGGGATTGATCAGCCATGCGAACAAAAAATTGGACAGGTTCGATTTGTGTCCATCCCATCCGTTGACAAAGTGCTATTGTTGCAATATTTACTCCAAAAGCTCCATCAATTAATACTTGTGTTATTTTATGATTCTTACACCAGACTGTAATCAGGGGCACCGTATGGTTCACCATCAGGTCCAGTTCAGGCCGGATTGTTGTTGTTGAAGGAGCACATGAAGGTCCTGGGCTTACCTATTGTTGGAACTGTTGGCACACGCCAGGAACCAAAGCCAATAATTATCCCAATGGTAGTGTAATTGATGCCTTGGATAAGACATCCCACACCGGATCAAATTTTGTTGTTCCCAGTACGGAGTCCGGTGGGGACTCCGGTGTTGCGTGGGTCACGTCTCTTCCTTCCGGTACTGCCTACGGTATGCTTTGCTGCATCACCGGAACTAGGTCAGGAAAAACAGTTTGTTCCTAGGTCGCCCACTTGCTTGCTTTAGTAAACACCTTCTGCTATTCACAGATTCCAGGTTCAAAAATCTCCACAGCTGGCTGTAATTGCTTTCCCAAGCATGTTTGCACCACTGTCGTTTGAGTGTCTACTGCTGAAATGTACACCATGTTCGCCATTGGGTGTTGTCTTTCCTTTTTCCTTTTATCGTACTCATCCGCATCTTTACACTACCTATGAATATGCCCCATTTCACTGCAAAAATGACATTTAGGTGGTGGAGGAGATGCACCTTCACCTGATGGACCCGCATTCCACCGAGTTTGTCCAAAGTTAGTTGACCGTGCTCCTTTATAACTCTTGTGTCCTTGGTAAGGAGTAATCCTCATTTGTGGTGGTACGCAGTGACTGGCTGGTTGCCCTTGTTCTTGAATGATAGCATTGACAACCGCTCTGCTCTGTACCTTTGCATTATAAGGAGAGGTCTCCGTAGTGTGGTCTGCTATATGGCAAATAGTGCAACACATCTGATTCAGCGTGCATGCTGAGCTGCTGTGTCCTATGTTTTTACATTTAGTACAGTAAATTTATTTCAGAGGATACTCATTTGAATACTTCGATGCCTTCAACCACTCTAAATCTTCAGTGAATCCCCCCACTTTATTTTCTAACTATAAAGCCATAGCGATTACGACATCCGGGTCATTCCTCCCACAGATCGTATAATCATGATCTGTTCCAATTGGGGATTTAATCCGTTTATGAACCACTGAGTAATGACATCATTTGGTAAATTGGCATGCACTAGTGGTAACTACCATAAATGATTCTAGAATAGAGTGGCATAGTCTTGTACATTTTGGTGTGGCTTTTGCCTGTTATTCTACAGGTAATCAAAAATTTCTGTTGGGTTTTCCTTTAACTGGAATCGTTGCAGAAATGCTTCACGTCATCGTATTGCCGGAAATGATTCAAGTCATACTCGGTTAACCAGTGCGCAGCTTCATTAACCAAATTTGAATGGAACACAATGGCTTTATAAGCAGGGTCTGCTGGGTAATTCAAAATTGCATAATTAATTTCAAATGTCCGCACATGCACATCGGGATCATCTCCCGAAAAACCTCCAAATTTTGTGTATGTGAATCCGGCTGGCACCGGACGTGGTGGAATAATCTGTTGCTGCTGCTGTTGTTGTTGTTGCTATTGTTGGTGTTGTTGTTGTTGTTGTTGTTGTTGTTGTTGTTGTTGTTGTTGTTGCTGCTGCTGTTGTTGTTGTTGCTGTTGTGAACTACTCATGTTGCTTGAATTTTGGGGAAGTATTTCTTGATGTTCCTGGGCCGTATGGTCACTTTGCCAACTTTTCGATCCTAAGATATCTCTGAACTGATTACTTAGCTCAAAATCTAACAACCCTTTCTCAACTTAGTGTCGAAATTGGCTGAACTTGCACCTAGAAATGCTGAATGCAATAAATTCCCGCCGAACACTACCGTACTATCACCGAAGATCACCGAATTGTCATCGGATAATGTTGAACTATCACCGAAGATCACTAAATTATCACCCGATAATGCTGAACTATCACTGAAGATCACCAAATTGTCACCGGATAATGCTGAAATGTCACCGCATTGCACTGAAGTATAACCAGAAACTAATGTACTATCTTCAGAATGTACTATACTATCACCGGAATGCACCGGATTACCTCTGCAAGCTACCGAATTGCTTCTGCACAGCACCGAACTTTCATCGGAATCACCACTGGCTTGCTAGATTGGACCTTCTGCAACTGAACTTGGCTGTTCTTCACATCTACCACCAGAGCGTGTTCCTAACGAACTCGGAACTGCCCAAGGATGTTGATCACTTTGGTATTTGGGATAAGATTCGCCAAAACGTGTAACCAACATATATCAAAGGATTCTTCTTCGACCCTTAACCTTTTCTTCAACTAGCTACTATATTTCCCATAAATAGCACCAGTGTTAAATTGTTGTTTTATCTTATTTAAACTACTACGACCTAGGTTATTGGGATGGTTAGGGGTCTGTAAAACAGAGGCCTTGTTTTGTATTTTCCCAATATACTAATTCATTGTATGCTACTACACCGACTTAACACTTCTGAATTAGACTGTTTATCAACTACTTCTCTGCTCTGTGAATTACAACTTCTTCACCGCAATAACGCATAGACGTGCAACTACGTTACTTAATCGCAATATCATCTTAACTTAACACTTCAACAGACACTTAAGTAATTATTGAACTGGATTAACGGGAGTAAAGAATACATAGAGATGTAGACAATGCGACACGCTTCAACTTCAGGTGCTCGCCCAGACCAACAATCCGGCGTCGACCCCTGTTGTCTTACGCACACTCCTTTCATTAATCAAAAAGGTTTACAACGTTTGCGCTATGTCCTTTTGGCGTGCATGCAACTTTTTAGAATTACATTTCTTCTATGCTAAATATGATAATTCCATTCCGACGGCCAACAAAGCAGAATTCCATAATCTAACTATTAGGTTGCAAGATACAATCACAAAATTCATAGCTCACTTTGAAGACTACCAACAAAAGTTAGCACTTTGTGGCCGGCAGATTTCCAGTGAAGATATGGCAATCAGGCTACTTAACAAACTACCTAAGTCATATGACTTTGTAATGACCTTTTACAATCGAGGGCAAGTTCTTACATGGGAAGAAGTCCATCGTCTTCTACTCCTTCACGAATCGCGAGCTAAGTTGACCTCCTCCCAAGAGACTACAATGAAGGCCAAAGGGACCTTTAATAAAGGAAAAATACTAGTCATCATACAAGCAATGGATCCAAGCCAAGATTGACTATTTCCTCCAAGAAGTATACTTGCAACTTCTGTGGAAAAGCAGGTCATTGAGAGAAATTCTCCTATAAGAAGAAACAGACTTTGAAGGCTTCTAGTTCGAGGCACTCATCCAAATCTTTGCATCACAGGTCACATTGCTCTAACAAAGGACTCTTTATCTCTATCGAGGCAAATGCTCTAGTTACGTCTAGCTACCCTCATGAATGGATCTTTGATAGCGGAGCAACCTCACATATGTGTATTGATAAGGATTTCTTTCATTTGAAGAGCACACAGGTGAAGTGTACCTTGGCAATAACAAAAGTCTACCTATAGAAGGGAAGTGCAAAGTACAGATCACCAACGCTCAAGGGGAATGCAAATCACTTTCAAATGTGTTATTTATTCCCAATTTATTCATGAACTTGTTGTCAATAAAAGCAATTACATATCATAACAAATAGGTATTGTTTGATAACACCTTTCTCAAAGTCATAGATCCTCATACAAAAGACATAATCACCCAAAACATCTAAGAAAAGGGCTTATATAAACTATCTTGTTTCCTATCCAAGCAATCACTATCTAGTTTGTGGCATCAAAGATATGGCCACACATCCTATTTACCAAGAATTTCTTCAGCACAGATAGTGAAAGGATTGCCTAAGCTTGGGCAACTCAATGATGTTTGTCAGGCTTGCACTCAAGGCAAGCAACACTCAAGGCAATCGCGAGCTAAGTCGACCTCCTCCCAAGGGACTACAATGAAGGCCAAAGGGACCTTTAATAAAGGAAAAATACTAGTCATCATACAAGCAATGGATCCAAGCCAGGATTGACTATGTCCTCCAAGAAGTATACTTGCAACTTCTGTGGAAAAGCAGGTCATTGAGAGAAATTCTGCTATAAGAAGAAACAGACTTCGAAGGCTTCTAGTTCTAGGCACTCATCCAAATCTTCGCAACACAGGTCACATTGCTCTAACGAAGAACTCTTTAGCTCTATCGAGGCAAATGCTCAAGTTACGTCTAGCTACCCTCATGAATGGATCTTTGATAGCAGAGCGACCTCACATATGTGTACTGATAAGGATTTCTTTCATTTGAAGAGCACACAGGTGAAGTGTACCTTGGCAATAACAAAAGTTTACCTATAGAAGGGAAGGGCAAAGTACAGATCACCAACGCACAAGGGGAGTGCAAATCACTTTCAAATGTGTTATTTATTCCCAATTTATTCATGAACTTGTTGTCAATAAAAACAATTACATATCATAACAAATAGGTATTGTTTGATAACACCTTTCTCAAAGTCATAGATCCTTAGACAAAAGACATAATCACCCAAAACATCTAAGAGAAGGGCTTATATAAACTATCTTGTTTCCTATCCAAGCAATCACTATCTAGTTTGTGGCATCAAAGATATGGCCACACATCCTATTTACCAGGAATTTCTTCAACACAGATAGTGAAAGGATTGCCTAAGCTTGGGCAACTCAATGATGTTTGTCAGGCTTGCACTCAAGGCAAGCAACACTCAAGGCAATCACGAGCTAAGTCGACCTCATCCCAAGAGACTACAATGAAGGCCAAAGGGACCTTTAATAAAGGAAAAATACTAGTCATCATACAAGCAATGGATCCAAGCCAAGATTGACTATTTCCTCCAAGAAGTATACTTGCAACTTCTGTGGAAAAGCAGGTCATTGAGAGAAATTCTGCTATAAGAAGAAACAGACTTCGAAGGCTTCTAGTTCCAGGCACTCATCCAAATCTTTGCAACACAGATCACATTGCTCTAACGAAGAACTCTTTATCTCTATCGAGGCAAATGCTCTAGTTACATCCAGTTATCCTCATGAATGGATTTTGATAGCGGAACGACCTCACATATGTGTACTGATAAGGATTTCTTTCATTTGAAGAGCACACAGGTGAAGTGTACCTTGGAAATAACAAAAGTCTACCTATAGAAGGGAAGGGCAAAGTACAGATCACCAACGCTCAAGGGGAATGCAAATCACTTTCAAATGTGTTATTTATTCCCAATTTATTCATGAACTTGTTGTCAATAAAAGAAATTACATATCAGTACAAATAGGTATTGTTTGATAACACCTTTCTCAAAGTCATAGATCCTCATACAAAAGACATAATCACCCAAAACATCTAAGAGAAGGGCTTATATAAACTATCTTGTTTCCTATCCAAGCAATCACTATCTAGTTTGTGGAATCAAAGATATGGCCACACATCCTATTTACCAAGAATTTCTTCAACACAGATAGTGAAAGGATTGCCTAAGCTTGGGCAACTCAATGATGTTTGCCAGGCTTGCACTCAAGGCAAGCAACATAGGGCCCCAGTTCCAAGAAAGCGTCGACAAGAGCTAGGAACCCTTTAGCCCTTATCCACATGTTCCTTTGTGGACCAATGAACACCCCGTCTCTCAGTGGATCATTCTATGTCTTTCTTTTAGTAGATGACCACTCCCGCAACATTTGGGTGTATTTCTTAAAATCAAAGGTAGACACTTTTACTAAGTTTCATGAGTGGATCACCCAAGTGGAGAATGAAGCTTCCAAGTCCGTTAAGACCATCCGATTAGACGGACGTGGTGAATTCATCAATCACGACTTTGACAACTTTATCAAACAAAAAGTGATCAAATGACAAGTTACTCAACTGCATACTCCATCCCAAAATGGAGTAGCCGAGAGGAAGTTCCGTAGTGTGATGGAAATGGTGAGAATTATGCTTCATAACAAAAACTTACTCTACAAGTTTTGGGTAGAAGCAGATGTTGTTGTTCACATAATTAATAGAGGCTTCACCAGTGCATTGCACAACAAGGTGCCATTTCAAGCATACTATGGAAGAAAGCCTCATGTGCATTACTTTCAAGTATTTGGCAGTGATGCATTTGTCCACGTGCCAAAAGAAGATCGCAACAAGTTGCAATCCAAGTCTAAGAAAAACATCTTCATAGGGTTTAGTGACCAATCAAAAGTGTATGGCTTATATGATCTTGACAATCACTCCATCACAAATCTAAGGATGCAATATTCAATGAAGCTTCCACATACTCCACCAAGGATCCAACAACAAGTCTTAGTCCACCCATATCCACTTCAGAGGGGGACATAGTCTTCTCAAAGCAAACATCAGAAGCAAGTATCTCAAAGACTTATTGACAAGAGACAGCGAGAACAAAGTCATTATGTCAATTATGCTTTGATGCATCAGATTCAACAAAATCCTAGAACCTTTTAGCTACAAAAAGCTCAAGGACAACCTGAGTGGGAAGAAGATATGCAAGTAGAAATGGATGCAATAGAGAAGAACAAGATTTGGACTCTTGTACCTAAGCCCACAAAACATCAAGTCATAGGAGTTAAATGGATTTATAAAGTTAAGTACAAGTTAGATGGCACAATAGATAAGTACAAAACAAGGTTGGTAGCTAAGGGATACAAGCAACAACATGGCATTGACTATGAAAAAGCCTTTGCTCCTACTGCAAGATTCACAACCATAAGAATCATCTTAGCACTAAGTGCTTTTAAGTGGCCCATTCACCAGTTGGACATCAAAAGTGCACTCCTCAATGGAGATCTTCAAGAAGAAGTATATGTTGAACAACCTAAAGGCTTGAAGATCAAAGAAAATGAAGACCAAGTATACAAACTTCACAAAGAACTTTATGGACTCAAGCAAGCTCCCACGGCCTGGTATGAAAAGATTCACAAGTTCTTCGAAGATAAAGGATTTCACAGAAGCAGTCCCGATGCAAACTTATATATCTACCAGAACATGTCCTTAGTTTCAATCATCATCATCTATGTAGATGACTTGATATTGACAGGTTCAGATGAAGAACGCATCCAATTCATCATCATACAGCTTCACCTTGAGTACTCTATGACAGATCTTGGACTACTTCATTACTTCTTGGGTATGGAAGTTTGGCAAACAAAAGAAGGCATATTCCTATCACAGAAAAAGTACTCCTTTGATCTTCTTTCTAGATATAACATGGGCCATTGTCACTCAGTATCTACACCACTTGATACTCTACCTTGGCAACACTAGACTAGATATTGCCTATACAGTTGGTATACTCAATTAGTTTGCACATCAGCCTCGTCAGACCCATTGGGATGCTGCTCAAAGAATACTTTGATGCCTTGCCGTCACCCGACATCATGGTCTTTGGTACAGAGGGGGCATTGAACTCGTCGGATATTCACATTTGATTGGGCCGGTGATCCTGATTCTCGATGGCCTACTTCTGGGTACATATTCTTGCTTGGCTTAGGACCTATCTCTTGGATAAGTAAGAAGTAGCCTACAATTGCTCTCAAATCCACTAAGGCCGAGTACCGAGCATCCAAATTTGGAGCATGTGAGGCCATCTGGCTTCGACGTTTATTATCTGACATTGGCGTTTTGTAGGTTACTATGACATGCATCCATAGGGTCAGCCAGTTAGCCTTGGCCATCGCCAAGAATCCAGTGCTCCACGCTTGGATGAAGCACATCGAGATCCAGTACCACTTCATCCACAAGAAGCTCGTGTCTGGAGAGATTGCTCTAGAGCAGTGTACCTCTCAAGAGAACCTGGGGGACATGTTCACGAAGGCTCTACCTTGAGTTTCGCGCCAACGCTTGGTGGACCTCTGCAGCATTCAATTGCTCCAAAATGGAGCTGCAGAGGGGTTGTTGATGGCATGATTGCTCCTACATCATCTACATTTGTATCTGCATGAGTGTGTCTCCATTTTGTATCTAGGAGACACTCCATTTCTAGTTTATTTCCATTTTATATTGTATTTCCGTTGTACTTGTGTTATATTCTAGAGATGTACATGCTTGGAGGAATGAGAAGTTCCATGCTCGGGGGATAGCCAAGGCCAAAAGCCAGAGAGTTCATATGAGGTCCCTCTACTCATTTGGCCATCATGAGTAGGTACCTCGTATGAACTCTCTAGCTTCTGGCTTTTGGCCTTGGCTATCCCCTGAGCAAAGAACTTCTCATTCCTCCAAGCATGTACATCTCTAGAATATAACACTCTCTTCCCCTCCTAAAGATCATTGTCCTGAATGATATAGAAGGAGCTATAACCTGGGAATCAAAATCTGTGATTCCAAATAATAAGAGTAGAGTGTGCTAGGTGTGTGAAATACTAGATGCTCAAAAAGTAGACAACTAGTCTCTGTGCTTCCTATCTTGCATTTCCACCAATCAATAGTAGTCCTTGCCTTGGGCATACTATAGGAATCCCTCTGAGGCTCAATGAGTCCAGATATGTGTAGCATAAGTACGCAGAATATCCTTGGACTCCCTATACCTAGACCTTGACCACTAACTTGTGACAGCTTGTCACCTGTAGAGACCTTGGCAACTTGCTCTTGTCTCCCTGAAATACCCAGTGAGATCCTTTCATATGGTACAAAATCACTTACTCCACTAGAGTAATAAAAAAAATACTATGCTTATCCAAAATAATCTGACCATGTCCCAGTCTCTGTGGAAAAATACTAAAAATAAATGGAAATCTTTTCCAAGTAGTTAATCTCTAAGCTCAAGTAAATCTGCTTGGTAAACTACTATAATAATCTGGCACTCCCATATATAATGAAGACCATAAGAAGAGCCCACTAAATACATTGAAAAATGGCAAGTAGATGTGTGCACACTCATAGTCCACTAGGCTAAGCATCTAGCTCACCTCATACATGCTATGTATGAACCATGGCCTATCCTTAGGCATATCAAATAAAGTAGTACGTACTCTATGAATGTCTCCTTAATGCAATTGCCTATTCATAGTTCTTATGCGAAAACCTTGCCTTTCTGATTCTAGGCTACTTGCCTACGGACTTGCCTTGTTTGCGATCACATACAGAGTGACTGCCTCGACTGTCCCTCTATTGTCTAATAATAAGAAAATCATATGAATGAACTCCAAATCATATCAAAAATACAATCTCTGAGACTTCTCTCCCATACCATCTATCCTACACCTAGGTAGAATACAAAGTTTGATGTCCCATACCACCAAACTTTATACCCCACATAGATGCGTGTATGAGATTAAAGTTGAATACTTCTCTCAAAAATACAATAATAGATCGATGAGTACTCACAACCATAAATAATAATGATGAAATCATGAATTTTTCTTGAAGTGTTTCCTTCCCTCAATGGAAAGAACAGAGTCATTCCTATGACTCTATCACGCATAACTATCTCTAACATCAACTCATGTTGAGTTGAGAAATGAGAAATTATATGGTAAATCAACTCAACTAGAGTTATAAAGGATGAGGCTTGCATCAAATATCAACTCATGTAGCTTGATTCAAATATTAACTCACAAGAAATTGGAATTTATATAAGATGTATGAGAACAACTACTAAAGTTCTCCTGTTTCATGCTCTCATGGCACTATATATATTTTGGAAAATTTCAACAGAGTCTCCTCTATCCTACTGAGAATGTTCACCATAAACCAATGATCAATAAAAAAGTATCTAGGGCATGGCTAGCCCATGGTGATCACACCATCTCAAAAAGTTTCATAAAAAACATGTGGAAAATCTTTTCCTTTCAACAACATCTCATGCATAAACAATTTCCAACAGCAACAAATTAAAGCTTAATTTTAACTAACTTTTAATCATGCAAAATCTATCAAATTTTCCAACCTTATGTAGATTTTCTCAAGCTTTCATTAGGCTCAAAAACATCTTGATTTGGATATTTTCTTAGAGTTTTATAACCATTTCATTGGAAGGGTCGAACACTTTATGACTAGCTCTGGAAATGTACAAGGGCATCTTCTTTAACCCCTTAGACCAATCAAAAAAACTCTAGATTTCATTTTCAGTGTGCCCAAATCTAGCTAAACATATCTAGTTTGGTGTCACAGAATTTCAATTTAAAATTCAATCAAATACTCATTCAAAACTATCATTCTATCTCTGCTACACCTCCGCTTAGGTGAGCATAGAAACAATGATGTTGCACCTTTAGAATATCTTCTAACTATGAAGATGAATTACAAAATCTTTGAATTTTGGGTATATCATAGGGTCTATAGTGGAGTAGTATCTCCAACAAAAAATTTTGCAATTGGATCTTTCAATATGAAACACACAATTATTCATGAAACACATATACCACTCTTTGGCAAATCCTTGCTAGTGATTGTTCTGAGACGAATAGGTGTATAATGAACATTGGCATCCACAAAGTTCATCTAATCAAGATTTTATATACAATAGAAAGCATGCAATTTAGATCTACCAATTAAGAAAAATGCTCTTTTTAACAAGCCTATGTTACTTGTTTCAGGCCTCTACCTCTACTAGCAGCACTTCTAGTACCGAGGTCATTTGACCTTTGTAAAAATATCCAAATTACTTGAAACATGGTCAGGTTAAAGAAAAGCCTAGGAGCTACGTGCCCTCCAAATGTCCATACATTTGGGCATTCCCTTAAAGAGCAACATCCAAATCTCTATGAGGCTATTACCTCACTAACCATTTGCTCAATCATTTTTTTAAATCTAAAAAATGATGAGACATGTTAATCCTTATGATTAGACATACTCATTCATTATCTTGGATGCATTATGACATGGAGAAATATCAATTCATATAATGATCATCTATATCAATGCAAAACCATTTAACAATCCAAATCATCTCGTTGAAAAATCAACTCCTTACATAGTATCCACCTTTGAGTGAAAGTGAATATCTATGGATGTCATTCTATTCATTGTGCTTCTTGCACATTCATTAGCCTCATCACAAACAATCATATACAAGCATTTATTACTTGTATTGATGATCATAACCATAGCATGAACTTCTGCCGACAAGAAAAATTCAGATGGATCCATAAACAGGTATAAAGCTAGACTTGTGGCTAAGGGTTTTGCACAAACCCAAGGAGTTGATTATGAAGAGACTTTCTCACCTGTGGCCAAAATGCCAACCATCAGGGTATTGGTAAGTGTGGCTGCATCAAGGAATTGGAATATGTACCAATTGGATGTGAAAAATGCTTTTCTTAATGGCTAGATTTTAGAGGAGGTTTAAATGGCTTAGCCTCCTGGCTATGAAGATCCAAGCAAGGTACATTATGTGTGAAAATTGAATAAATCTCTTTATGGATTGAAGCAGGCACCTAGGGCATGGAATCATAGGTTGACTACCTACCTCCAAGATCAAGGACTCATCATGAGCAAAGCAGATTCTTCTCTATTTTTCAAGAGAAGCAACTCAGAATTGATATATTTATGTGTGTATGTTGATGATATCATTCTTACAGGAAATTATGCCAATGGCATCAAACACATCAAGAATCAAATGATGCAGGAGTTTAAAATCAGCGACCTAGGGCTTCTAAAGTATTTCCTTGGACTTGAATTGGTATATACAAATTCTGGAATTTATATTACTCAAAGGAAGTATGTGTAGGACATGTTGAAGAAGTTCCACTTGGAGAATGCCAAGGTAGCTATCACTCCTATGGAGGTAAACCAAAAATTAAGTTCTCATGAAGGTGATTTGCTTGAAGGCATTGCAGGATATCAAAGCATAGTTGGGAACCTAAACTATGCAACGTTGACAAGGATTGATATTGCTTATAGAGTAAGTGACTTAAGTCAATTTATGCACAAACCTGGAGCACCTCACTTGGAAGCTGCCAACGGATTTTGAAGTACCTCAAGATACTCAAAATCAAGGATTATACTTTCCATACACATCAAATTTGGACATCAAACTTTACTCAGATGCAGATTGGGTAGGTTGTAAGGATGACATGAGGAGTACTTTTGGTTATCTTTCTTTTGCAGGTGATAAACCCATTTCATGGTCTTCTAAGAAGCAACCTACTATTGCTTTATCTTCAACTGACGCTAAATACAGGGGATTAGCCAATGCTACTCAAGAAGCCATATGGATTAGATTGCTCTACTCAGATTTGGGACTTCACACTCACTCACCTATTATCTTTGGTGACAATACAAGATCTTTACATCTTGCAGCAAATCCTATCTATCATGCAAGGACCAAGCATATAGAAGTTCACTATCACTATGTTCAAAGCTATGATTGGATTGCAAGACATTCAAGAGGACTAATGGAGAAGAAAAAGCAAAGATGTTTGCTTGAGGGGGAGCTATTAGTGCAAATGCCAAGCCTTCACACTTGGCTAGGCATTGAAAGAGCTATGTGCAAACATTTGAAGTACCACATGACCCCTTGCTTATACTTTTTACCATTAACTATTGTAAAAGTCATTTGACTTGGAAGAATCTTGTAAATCCACTAAACTCATGGAGTTAGGAGAATAAATGAACTATGAGTTTCTCCTAATGGAATATCTCCTTATTTAGAGGAAGAACTTTTAGGTGGAAGATCATTTGAATTTCAAATTCAAATTTGAAGAAAATCGCTATAAAAGAGACTTGTAGTCTCACGGCCAAAAGAGCCTCCATTCTAGAGCCTATGGTTGATCAATTGTAGAGGTTGAGTGGCTTACACTATAGCCTATTCTTTTCACTATCATTGGGCATTACTTTATATGCCAATGATCATGTACAACATTGTTATATAATACATTTTATCATTGATCAATTCTGTTTATCTCTCCCATTATCACTCAAAGCAGTATGCTTTGAATGCTCATATCTCAATCATTTCTCCATCATTTTTCAAGTTCTATAGCTTGTTCGAACCCACTTCAAGTCTGCTACAAGCTACCAAAGTTTTAAGCAATTTTATCTAGTAAATTGGGAGAAATCTGCATCGACGTGGTCACTAGTCATTCTCTACACATCTCCTAAAAAGTCAGGGGTAAGGCTTCAGTTGCTAAATTGATTGATGAGTGTGTAGTTTATCATTTTAAGTGATTTCACTTGGAACCATTAGCTCTCTAAGCTAATTAAATACCATCAACAGAAATTTTCCTAATTGCTAATGTATTGGAAGCACTAAGCAAAACACCCAACAAGTATCAAGACCAAAATAACAAGTTTTTGGTCACTAACTAGTCGCAAGGTTATCTATTTTGATCTAATTTTTTGAAGCATCATCTCCAAAGTACACAGGTACTTTATTCGTGTCATTTGCAAGCTAAGAGGGCCTACAACACAACTCTAGAGGGAAAGAGAGCAGGTACAAAGTAGGGATTAGTAGTACCAACTCATTTCTTGAGCTTTCCCTCCATCTTTCCCAGGAGTTATCCTGCTAATGGAGGATGTGGTCACTCCCTTATATAGCGATCTCCTTAGAACCTAATACATGTTCCTTTAGGGTCTTGTGGTCTTTTTTGTCTCAACTGGGGTTGTGGGTTAGGATTGGCATACATGACATTAGTATAGTCTGGCTCCAAGCTAGGTTCCATCGGTGGACCCTCGTATGGATATCTTTCAAAATGTTGGGGTGACTCGGTGTAGTATGCAGGTGGGCTATCTACATGCATATAATCAATAATATTAGAGTTAGGATCATTTTCTATGATCAATGGGGATGAGGGTATTAATTCTCTACTGAGATTCTCTTCCATAGTGGCATACTTGACAGAGATTACATTGGCTAGGGGTGATGGTTGTTGGTGTGGGATAGATTGAGGTCTAGGTTGGGTTTGGTATGGCACCTGGTAGTTTTGTTGGTGTCTATAATAATGAGGTTGAGTGTTGTATTGGTTAGGGTATCTATTGGGTTGTTGATATGCCTCGGGATAGTTCTCTCTAACAAAATTCTGCAGTGTGGTTAGTGTACCATCTTTCTATTGTGTAGTACTGACTACTCGCATTTCCTTGAGGTTATGTCATGTTTGGGCAAGCATTTGTCATATGGTCACCACCACAGGTATAATAACATTTGATTGAGGTTACCTTGGGTGTCTGTTTGCTTGAGACTCCTAGCTTCTGGGCTACCTTCTCAGCTAAGTCCTCTATAGAACTAGAATGTTTAGAGGACAAATCAGTAGAACTATCTGTGTCCTTATAGACCTTGGAGAGTTCCAACTCATCTCCTAAGTTATCCTCAATGTTTATATAGATTCTCATGCATTGCTCTAGTGTTCTAGGTTCTTTCAGGTATACATATGATTGTAATTTGGAGCTCAATAGCCCATCCAAAAACAAAGATACTTGTTTACCCTAAGTGGGAAACTTTGGTATTGGGAATCTCTTGATGTACTATTGGAACCTACATCCAGCTATTCTAACTATCTCCTAAGGGGTTTGTTTGAAACTGTGAATCAAAGAAGAGGTGTTGTGCCTGATCTCACTCTTAGAGAACTCGGTGATGAATGATTCTAATAAGCTATGGATGTCTCTAAATTGCCTTTGCTGTAAAGGTTGGAACTAGGTTAATGCAATGTTTTTCAAGGTGAGGCCAAATGAATTGTATTGGGTGAACATGTTGTCCACTTGTTCAACTCATAACACTTGCTTGAACTCAACCACTTGGTCATAGGGGTCTCTTGTCCCATCAAAATATTGTTTCATGGATTTCACTAATTGGGTGGGTCTCAATATTCTTGGATGCTCTCTGAGTCTAGGTAGAGGAAAGTCATCTCTACTGTAGCTCAGTGATGAGTAGCACCTCCTTTAATGTCAATCCGGGAAGACGTGAGGATGGTATGAAGACCTCGAGCAAGTGGCGGCACAAGTGCATGAGTGAGAAGCACACAAGCATGCACACACATACACACACACGCGCACACACGGCAAGACAAAGAGAGAGAATCAATGGAGTTCTTTAGATTACTTTCAAAAGCTCTTACAAGTTCGTTTCAATTACAATCTAACCTCAAAAATGAGCTCTCTAGCTCTTTTTATAGTTTTTGACTAGCTTTTGGCCCTGTCCAGACCTAGTGTCTGGCCTAGTTAAAAATTAGGTTCCAGGGCTTATTTGGGGGCTCAAACGAGATCTAAAAAATACGAAAATTGGTACGCAACTACTTCTAAGGCTCCTCAAGCTCAAGGACTCCTTGGCTTGCACAAAATGGAGCTACAAAAAGGTGAAATGATATTTACAATGATTGTTAGTGATAAAAATCACTGTTGTTGTAGGGATTCCTTCTAGTGCTCTGCCATACATATCTTCGAGCTTCCTACTTGCTCTTCCTCCCTGCATGTCCATCTCTTTGATTTGCATTAATGTCTTGAAAAAATATTGGCCTACTTGCCAGATCTTCTTTGACTGCCCTGTTTGCTTGTGCTGTCCCTTCGCTCTGACTCCCTTCTTTGACTTTCACGTCTTGTAAGTCCTGGTGTACCCAGGCTACTGCCAACACCCCCCCCACTCTCGTGTCTGTCGCCCCTGACGGACCCTTGTCTAGCTGCTTTTTGGACGTAGTATTGTACAACATCGGCAGCGAGGTGGTGTTCTTCTAACCGGAGTCCCCTTGCTAGATCTGTCAGCAATGCATCCCAATTGACTGGCCCTGGGACATCTGGATGTGGCACCCGTAACTGTTCTGAGTGAATGGTTCGCTCCACAGCAAATAAATGGAGAAGATGTGAGGGTCGGGGTACAAATATTTCTGAGTGGTATTCCCAGAACCCTGTTATGAACATCTCTTCGAATGTTTGTTTAAAGCAGGCTGGGAGGTATTTTATTCTGGCGTGCCACGCATATATCACCTCTATGGAAGGAGTGGTGCTCATGTCATAAACTAAATCTTGGTTTCCTGTAAGGAATCCGACGCTTGAGAAGTGTGGGTCCTTGATATTCTTGAATGTCCTGAATGTAATAAGCATTAACTCAAAAATTTTCATGCACATCTGGGCCATTACATCAGGGGTATTCCTTAATCGGATGCTCCAGTGCCGTATAGTGGAAATCATGTAATTGACGGTGGGAGGCCCTTGAGGGGGTGCTAGATAGACGTAGTTTAACCATTTGGCGCATCCCTTGATATTCTTGACTGCAATGGTAAACTCTGGCCATGTGCGTCTGCGGAGTACAGGAACATAACAAGGGTTATATTTAATAAAAAGAGGCATATTCGTCCAGGTGCGAACCATCTCCGGGTAGGTTTCGAGGAGTCGGATCCTCCACGTGGGTTGATGAATGGATCCTTTTTGAGCGCTCGCTGGGATGTCATCTGGCCCAAATTGGGTAGCAAACGTTGGAGGTTTGCCACATCTTTGTTGGATTTCTGCATTATAGTCCGCCAGGAGTATACAATATGGCACGTATTGATCATCATTGGTTCCTATCCATCTATGGTGGGACATGCTGCGGAAGTATTCTGATTTAATAATAGTGTCTTCTATCTTTGCCATAGATTGGATTTGAACTGCCACTCGATCTTCATGAGTTGATGCCGTTTTCTCTAGTGTTTGGAGCCACTCAGGTACTTCAATTTCTAACGTATCCATTCCTTCTGCGGTTTGCTCACCACCTGGCATTGGCATAGGAACGTAAGGTTCCTCATACGTCTCATCTACCTCGATGGGTACCAAATCCTCGGGTTCTGGTTCGACAACTGGAGAGGGCTGCCTTTCGTGTGTGAGTAATCTTGCCTGTAATTCGGCCACCTGCTCTTTCAATGTCTTGACTTCCTCTGAAGTCGTGGTCGTTTCTGTGACTTTGGGTGCTGTCTGTTGCTCTTGGAGTTGATTGCGCAGCGCATCACGTTCCCTTTCTAAGTCATCATGAGCTTCTAATAGATCTGCATAGCTGTTCAAGATGGTCTTCATTGTCTCTGAGGGAACAGCTTTAAACTGTTCTGGATCAATTTCGCGTGGAGAGCCTTCCATTGCTGCTTCTAGATTTGCTTCATTTTGCTGCTGCAGTCGCTTGTTTTCTTCAAGGGCGGCCGCCATGTGTTTTCTGAGAAGCGCCAAGTTACGCCGGACTTTGAGATTATCGGCTTGGTATACCTCGAGCAAGGCTTCTAGTTGTTTGACACCTGATTCTGTCGATGGTTGGGGTGCCTCCAATAATGTTTGGTGAGCCTGCTCAAGCGTCGTGTAGCGTTGATCCAGTTCTGCATTTTCTGTTTGTAGACTGTGAAATTGTCTTTGTAAGTTCTGATGGTGCGTTTCCAGGTGCTGATACCGGTTGTCCAGAGCTTTGTACTCATTCTGGAGCTGGTATACACATTGGTTTAATGCTAAAAATATGTTATTTACATTAAATAATGCTGGGAGGGGTGAAGATGCAGGGGGAATGGGGGCGGGAATGGGAGAGGTGAATGATGTGGATGTAAGTGGAGATGTGGGTGGAGGGGGTATGGGTGAGGAAGGTGACATGGGGGGAGGGAGCGGTGCTGTGGCTGGTGATGCTTCCATCGTGTCAACTGTTTGAGTGACGGTGTAGATGGGGATCGTGGGTGGAGTGGAGGTGACATCGGTGAACAGGGTGGTGAAGGTGGGCATGGTGACTCCCCCGAATTGGATTCCCGGGGAGAGTGGAATGCCCATGACAATGTTAATGGTAGTGGATGTGGTAGTGCTAGTGTCCTGTGGTGGAGTGAATTGTGCAGTGTGAGGTGGGGATGGTGGTGACAACGGTGCTTCGTGATATTCTTCTGCTTGCGCTGACTCGCCTGGTGCTGATGTATTGATGTGAATTTGCTTCCCGGACCTCCTGGTACGAGCAGGAACTCTTTTTTCAAACCTATGGATGTAGGCCATTGCCTCATGAATGGCCTCGTCCAGTCCTACAGCGTCGGCATGAAGGTTCATGGACTCAATGAACAACTCGTCCACACCTTCCTCAGCTAGCAAGTCGTTCATGAGTCTTTTGCCCTGTTCGAGAGACATCTGATGCTGTTCCTGAACCAGTCGCATGGTTCGATATAGTCTCTTGATTTGTGCCGAATATGCTGGGGCACTTGCTAACTCGGAGAGTTCGTCATATTCTTGATGTTGTTCTTCGTCGGCTTCTTCTTCATCTCCTCCTGCCTCTTGTTCATCTACATCGACTTCTACAACTTGTGGTTGGGTGGGGGCCGATGTTGTTTGGGGTCGCGGTTCCTGAGCTCGCGCTACTTCGGCTTCGAGGTTAGAGTCATAGATTAATCTGGCAATTTCTTCATCCGTGAGGTCCTCAAGAGTAAATCCCTGCGGAAATTCCAAATCGGATGGAATGGGTGGAAACACCAGATTAGGCCCCTCTGTGCTTGGTCTTGGTAACCGGATTGTGAATGGCCTAACTCGTCGTGTCTGGGGAGGAGTGATTTCTGGTGTAGCGGTAGCTCCCCTTGGTTGAGCACAGGGTAGTTGGACTCCCCCCCTCATCTTCTTTGATGGGGGACCTGCTGCTGATAGTCTTCTCTGGAATTCTTGGACTCGGGACCATACGAGTGCCCGCTGAACAGGCACGTCATAAGCCAAGCATCTATAGATTATTCTGGTCAAAGCACAACACCCGTGGAGCACATTCTTCTGTTTTTTGTTCCACCTTTGATGCGCTAGGTGGATCTGGTCTATGATCCAGTGTGGCACATTGATGGGCAGGCTTTCGGTTTCTGCTAGATATAAACTGAACCATATTTTTTTCGGGGGCATTGTGAAGCGTTCTTGGGCGGGAAAAGCAAAATGTTGCATGATGGTTCGCAGGTGAAGCGCAATGGTAGGTGTCATCGCAACCATGTCCTTCAGCTTATTAAGATCTTTGTGCTTCATTCGACCTGGAACCATGGTTTCCTTTTCTGTTGGGATGTGCATGCCATACATACCCAATGCTTCTCTTACCAGATTGAGGGTCAACTTGAATCTTTTAAGCTCATTACCCGGCAGCAGTGATGGCAGCACAAAGGTGCTGTCGCCGCCCTTGGCTCTGCTTGGTGTGATGGTACTGATCAGATAAGAACATCGTAAAAAATCCGGCTTTGGTAAGTGAGTCCTGAAATAACTTTCCACACCTGCTTTGACCCAAACTGATCTCATGACTTCGGCATTTTGGTAGCTTTCAAACTCGCGTGCGAAAAAGTGGTATCGACCCCATTTGCCATTGAACTCCAATTCTGCTTCCCAGAAATAGGTCCCATCGCCCAGTGGTCCAGCAACATCACTGAACCAATGCGCATGCTTACCTACTTGAGAAGTGTGCCCTTGAGGAGGATCCTGAATGGGGAGCACATGCACTGCTTGAAGCTCTTGCGGTCTTGCTGTGAGACGTGGCTCAAGGAGAAGTGTTTCTATGTCCACAATCTGGGCACCAGATCCGGCTTGGGAACTAGTACCTGCTTCTGCCATGGCCCTGTTCGCTGGTTGGTTCTGTGAGAATATAGAACCAAGTGTTAACATCGTAATGGACAGAATAAATCCGTTGTTGTCCCCGTTACAACATTAACATGAGGTGGATGATGAGTTAGTGGTTAGTAGGTGCATGAAGACAGTATGTGTAGTTAGTGCTTGTGTTGTCCTAGGAGACTACTGCAGTTAGTAAGTAGGTATGGATTTACAAATTGGGGTCGGGGGGTTTATTACAGGCCCTAGGCTGCCAAATGCAGTGAATGGGCTTTGCTTTCGGTTTCGGAGAGTCTCTAGAGAGCTTCCTCAATGTCGTGGTTTGGAAACGAGGCCTTTTTGGGACCCATTTACAATTGATTACATGCACGCTCTTGGGTCTTGGTGTGTTCATGAGCGTTGAGAACGAGTGAATTCTGGTTGTACTCGTAGATGGGTTACGCAGCATAGGTTGTGGCCTTGGCGTAGCCACTTGTGCCCTCAAGCAAGCCTTAGGCACCCAAATTTGTCTTGATTGTGGGCTTGCCTTCATCGACTTCGTGGGCACCCAAATAGATTTTACTTTAGCAGAGGAATTTCTGAAAGACTTCTTATTAGCGTCGTGTTGTTGGTTACTAATAAGAGGCTTTGCCCGCGTAGTTGACGGTGGTGCACCCGGTCGTTCGTCTTTTCGCACCCACACCTGGATTATTTTCTGGGACATTCTGCTGCGCAGGTATTTTTGATCTCGGACATAGGTAGTACTCTGCTTCTTCTGCTTGTGATCTGCCTTTGGTTGCTGCCTCCTTCGGGCCTTTGGAAAAGAAGGGAGGTCCGTTGCATCCCTGACTCCTTCTTTGCAAATGTCATTCCTCTGCAACACAGGGTTTTGAACAAGAACAGCATGGTCATCTTCATGTGTACCCCTGGAAGGACCAGGAGTCTGTGCCTTTCCTCGTTCCTTGAGTGCTCCATTGTCTAATTCTACTGTAACTAGACTATGATTGACCCAAACCTGGAGAAGTCCACTTCTTAGGTTTAAGTTAATTACTTGGTCATAGATCCAATCTTGACCCAAGACTAGAGGTTCAGTGAGATCCTCATCTTGACACACCAGTACTTTAACTGTCATTGCCTCATCGTGAATGTAGAGGGGAAGTTCCACCTCGCCCATGCAAGGGGTTTCCACGCCTCCCAATCCTATAAGATATGCCTCCACAGGATTGACAGTTAACTGTAATTCTTGACAGTAAGACATTCTAACAGCACTAGTGGCTGCACCTGAGTCAATCAAGGCTCTTACGGTCCTTGCACTCTTTCCTTGTCCTATATCTAGGGTTATGAAAGGACGTCGATCAATTATCCTATGCGAGCTTGTTCCTGCGACTTCACACATTGCTATATGATATCCTTGATCTGCATAGTCATTTGTCCTAGGCTGCTCCCTACCTTGCCTTCGTAATTTCATCCTTCTGATGCGTTCTAAAGCTTCTGCTTGAGCTTCTTCTCTAATTCGCTTCTCTTCCTCTTTGCGTTTCTTAGCAGTGTTGAGTCGGCTGAGCATTTCCTCCGTGAGGGGTTCCTGATACAACTTGACTCTGCATCCGCTAATATAGTTAGGGAGAACATCGCCCTCTAATGTGGCTAATTGTACTGCTCCACTCGTGGAGATCCTATTGATAATCATAGGTCCGTAGCCTCTCTTTTCTAGCTTCCTCGCGTGTTGTTTCAGTGTATAGACTAGGACTAGATCTCCGGCTCTCAAGCCTTTATCCTTCACATGGGCATCGAAGTATGCCTTCTGTCTCTTCTTGGCTGCATATATTCCTGCGGCAGCTCTCAGTCTTGTTTCTCCTAATCGTTCAAGGTCAAAGATCCTAGATGAGAGCTCATGACCTGTCCATTCGTGCTCTTGTGCTACTCTCAATGTAGGGATCAGGAAGTCCAAGGGTAACACAGCATTTTGGCCAAATACCATCTGAAAGGGAGTGGCTTGGAGTACCGTTTTGTAGGCCACTCGGTATGCCCAAACAGCATGGTGTAGCTGTTTGTCCCAATCAGAGCGTTTAGTGTTCACTAATTTCGTCAGTACGTTGCATAGAATCTTATTAGTGCTCTCAGCTTGTCCATTAGCTTGAGGGTGATAAGGGGCAGACTTCTTGTGTATTACCAAGAATTCTTGGAGTAGATTTTCAATCACTTCGTTCAAGAAATGAGTGCCTCTATCACTTACAAGCTCTATAGGTAGCCCATATCTCGTGAATACATTCTCAAACAAGAATTTGGCAGTTGTTTGAGCATCGTTCTTGGTTGTAGCTTTTACCTCTACCCACTTGGTGAGATAATCTGTTGCCACAATGATGTATTCCGCATGAGAACCCTTAGCTGGGGGATTAATAGGACCTACGAAGTCTATTCCCCACTTAGAGAATGCACGTCCACCCATCATAGGTTTCAGTGGCATCTCATCTTTGCGTATAGGATACTGAGTCCTTTGACAGACGTCACACCGTTTCACATAGGTATGTGCATCCATGTGAAGTGTAGGCCACCAAAAGCCTGCAAATAGTATTGCCTTGATTACCCGATCTGGTCCAAAGTGTCCTCCTGCTACACCTTGGTGAGCAGTTTCTAAGATCTTAAGATACTCACTTTCATGGACACACAGTCTCAGGTAACCATCTTTACCACGCTTATATAGATTATCACCTATGAGTGAATAATCCAGGGCTTCTTGTTCTAAACTCCTTTTCCTAGCTAGGGTCATGTCTGGAGGGAATGTGTTTGTCCTCAAGAATGATACTAGAGGTTCACTCCAATCTGGCACAATGGATACTTGATAGAGAGTGGCATGTTCCACAGGTGGTTTAGTGCAACAGATTGGGCATTCCTTGCACAACTTTTGGACATCAGCTTCCATAGTTGGCCAATGTACTCCGAGTCTCTTTAAGGTTTGTAAAGTTCGTTGTTTTGAATGGTGTTGCTCTAGTGCACCTACATGTGCTAATTGCAACCATTTGGAGTACTCATCCTCTTCTACGCAGCAAGCCAAGATCCCTTGATCTGTGTGCTTGTACATGCCCCCTGCCATGATGTGATACTTTTGGGCTTTTACAACCTCTCTATTCCGTGTGTTTACCACTGGATGGTTAGGCCCGTAGGTCAATACTGGTACTATTGGCTTGGCCCACTGCGGCACCACTTCCAAATTAAACAAGTAAGCATCAGGAAGGTCATCTGACACTCCTTGTGGGGCTTCTCCCGATGTGAGCCTAGAGAGATGATCGGCTCTCAAATGAGTCCTACCTTTCCTTACCACAACCTCAAAATCGTATTCCATTAGCAAGAGAAACCATCTCACTAATCTTCCTGTGTTGCATGGCTTGTTTACAAGATATAACAATGCCTGATGATCAGTAAAAAATTTAAACTTATTTGCAAGCAAATAGTGTCTGAATTTCTTAACTGCATATACCATGCCTAATCCTTCTCGTTCAGTAGTGGTATAATTTCGTTCAGCCGCATTCAATTGTCTACTGGCATAGGCAATTGGAAGATCCATATTACCTTCACCAGTAGGTTGTGCGAGCACACATCCAATAGCATAATTGGATGCATCAACATGAACATGGAATGGCTTATTCCAATCTGGTGTGGTCAAGATTGGTGCTGAACACAATCTTCGTTTAAGCTCCTGGAAGGAATTCTCACATTCATCAGTCCACTCAAAGTTAGTCAAGAGTCCGTACATAGGCTTTGCGATGACAGCATACATGTGTATAAATCGTCGATAATAACCACAATGCCCCATGAAAGCTTGTACTTCCTTGACATTCTTTGGCCTAGGTAGCTCTGCTATGGCTCTCACTTTTTCTTCGTCGGTAGATATGCCATTCTTTGACACTATGTGTCCTAGAATCTTTCCTTGCCTGACCATAAAAACACACTTTTCTGGGTTCAGGCAGACTTGGTATTCTCTACATTTGTCAAAGATTTGTTTGAGTTCAGGAATATGGGTTTGTCTAACATTGGAATGAGCACAGAGATCGTCAACGTAGACTTCTAAACTCTTCCTCAGGAACTCCTTAAACACATGGCACATCAGCCTCTGGAAGGTGGCTGGTGCATTGGTAAGCCCAAATGGCATTACTCTAAAAGCAAAAATGCCCCATTCTGTGGCAAAGGCTGTCTTATGCTGATCCTCTGGAGCTATAGCTACTTGATTGTAGCCCGAAAATCCATCAAGGAAGCTGTACACTTCCTTGCCTGCCACTCTTTCTAAGAGATGTTCTGTGATGGGAAGCGGATAGTTATCTCGAATCGTGGCGGCATTGACCTTTTTCAAGTTAATGCACACACGCAGCTTGCCATTCTTCTTGGGCACCACTACGATGGGGGATACCCATTCAGTGTGCTCAATTTCATAGATAAATCCAGCTTCCACCAGTCTATCTATCTCTTCTTTGATCTTGGCAGCGTAATTATCGTTATATGTATAAGGCTTTTGCTTAGAGGGTTTGGCATCTGAGGTCATGGGGATAGTGTGTGAGCATATGTCAGGGTCAACACCTTTCAAATCCTTGTAGCTCCAAGCGAATACATCTCTGTATTCTCTTAGCAAGGCAATCAATTCATGCTCTTCTTCTTCTGTCAGGTCATGGCCTATATACGTGCATCTCTCCTCTCCTTCTTCTATGGCCACTACTATTTTCTTGGTGGTTTCTTTGTTATCATAGGCCTCTCCTGATTGTGCCTCTCGTTTAGGCATTCTTATCATGACTCTCCTGTCATCTATCTCGTACTTCTTAAAATTTTCTGGGACCTCAAACAAAGATTCTTCCTCCTCTGGTAAGACTTCTTTTTTTTTTCGTTTCTTTCCTTCTTCCTTCGGGGTCATATGTGTTGCTAATCTTACATCATTTGTAACCTCTCCATGCTTCTGAGGTTGAGATTCCACTTCATGGAAATATTCTTCATCTGATGCAAATGGTGGGTCCATAATGATTGACTCTAGATCGGAGTCACTTGCATCCTCAAATGCATCAGGGCTAGGTTCGCATTCTTCTAGAACTGCCTCTCCCATGATTGGCTCTATGGAGAAGACTGAAATGTCATAGCCATCCTCATCACAGTGAGGTGTCCATTGTTCTTCATTGATGGCTACGTCCATGGTTGCCAAAATTTCCGCCCAGCCATGGGGTTCAAATTCCTCGTCTGGAAAAACTACAGGTGCATAGGCTGGGTCTTGAATGGGTCTATGGGTTTCGTTTGCACCTATTTCTCTGGCCTTTTCTCTCTTCTCTTCCTCCACTGCTACTTTGCACATCCATAAGTGAGTGTCTTCGTGCATCCAGGAGGATCCTGATCCTATGGAATGCACAGATTCTGTATCATCTTTGGCTCTATGGATGGGATTCCATTGGATAGGAGGGACATCTCTATGAGAATAATCCTTGAGATTGACTTTGGTTGTAACACCTAAGTGCTGCAGGTACAAGGAATTGGTTCCCCAATCCTGTACCACTTGCAACTGTCGCATGAATGGTCTTCCTAAAATCATCTCATAGGCATGATTTTTGCTGAAGTCACATATGGCAAAGGTATGTTCAAACTCGACACCACAAGTGGTGAGAGTTATTCCTTCTAGCAATCCTAGGGGTCTCTCTATGTGACCATCGGCCATCTGCAATTTCATTCTCGTCGGCCTGAGTGCCGGCTTGCCCCAACGCTTCCATAAGGAGGTGGTGGCAATTGCAACTCCTGCACCTGAGTCCAAGATTGCCTTGGTGGTGTACTCCTGGTAGGTGATGGGAAGATAGGTGTTCCCCTCTTCACCTTCACACATATCTCCTATCTTATCCAAGGGAATTTCTGGCACAGTCCTATGGGATCCTACCCGGGAACGAGGTTTTGCTATCTCTGGTACTTGTTTGGCTACATGTTTCCATAATTCAGGTCTAACCTTGAGTAGCTCTTCTAACTTGAGATTACACTGCACGTTAGTGTTCTTCACTACCTCGGTGTTCCTAGGTATGACTGAGTCGTCGTTCCTTACCATGACTGTGGGTGCTCTCATACATGTGGACTTTGCTTCCCATGGGCCTGTGAAGTGGGGTAGCTCTTGTATGGAATTAGACTCAAAGTCTAATCTCTCGTGAGACTGAACACTCTCATGCTCCCCGTAAATAGATGGGATGTCTTGTGGGAATTGGTCGTGTGCATCGTCCACAAGTTCAAAAGGAGGGGCGACCTCGCTTTCGTTATCCCATTTGTCTTCTTGAATCTCTCGTAGGAAGTCTGGTGCAAACCGATTCATAGAAGAAGAAGTGTCTGGCTCCGTAGAATTAGGCACGTAAGCAACCTGGGCAGGAGGGCTTATTCTATCGTTGGCTCTCTCCTTGTTCCCACAGATGGCTGGAGCACAAGCTTCTTGGGGAGGATTACTTATTCTATTACTCTTCCGAGCAGGCTCATATGCTCCCAGAGAAGGAATGTGGGTCACCTGTGGAGGTACATAAGCTTTCGGGGGAGGCTCATCTGCCTGTTGGGGGGGAAGATAAGCTTCTTGAGGAGGTCCACGGGCTTCCTGAAGAGGCTGGCTTATCCGTTCTCTTGCCCTTTCCTTTCTTTGAGGGGTAGGTTCCTTTTCTGATTGTGCAATTAGCCGCTCTATTCTTTCTGAGGAGGGGAAGTTGTCTGGTTTAGTGGAATTGGCCACATAAACCTCCGATGGGGAATGGTTCATGTTTTTGCTTGCTTTATTTTTTTCTTGATTTTTTTCTTCCTTGTCAGATCTTGCAATTATCCTCTCTAACTTCTCTAGGAATCCATCCAAGTGTAATTGCGTTTTGGCTGAGCCCGAGTAATTGAAAAGGCGACTGGCTTCAAACATAGTCTGAGCCAATGCGACCATTTTCGCGCACAGTTTGGTTCTTTCTATCTCTAGGTCAGCTCTAGGATAGCACTTGTCATGATCCGTGACGTTTGGCCCTTCTTGGATTCTGGCCTGATATGCTTTAAGCATCATGTCTATGTCTTCAGGAGTGGGATCAGCTAATACTGATCCTACTCTAGGGGGTGGTGGGATTTGATGAGGCGGTGGGGAAGGTGGTGAGTCGGATGGAGATGGGAGTGGTGGAGGCAGGGTGATGTGAGAGGGAGTTTGAGCTGTGAGTTCAGTTATCCTCGCTTTGGTTTCTCTTATGCTTTCCTCAAGCTCACTCATCTTTTTAGCCCATTGTCTTTTCATTCTTTCCCGACTATCTTTCCATGCTCTAGTCCTTTTCTTTGTTATGCTCTCGGTTTCACTAGCCACTGAGTTCTTATCCTGGTTTGTCTCTTGGTTTTGCTGCAATGCCTGAGCTCTAGTGACTACCTGCACTGGTGCAGTGGAAGTGACGCTTCCTGAGGGATCTACAACCAAACCAATCACATTGATAGGAGTGATTTTTGGCATATTATTGGGGTTCTTAGGGCAATCTCGTAAGAGATGTTCTTTTCCACAATCTTGGCAGAAACCTTGGATAGTCACCGACTGGGGTTGTGTAGGTGGGGGCAAGGGACAATCACAAATGAGATGATCTCCTTGGCATCTATAGCACGGTCCTCTTGGGAATGGAGGTCTTACTTGCCTAGGTTGAGGCCTGGGGTTGGGGTTTGCATACATAACGTTCGTGTAATCTGACTCCCAACTAGGTTCACTTGGTTCTTCACTATAGTACGACTCACCATGTTCTGGAGACTGCATGTAGTAAGCCTGGGGACTATCGACATGTGTAGAGTCAAAGCTATGGTCACTTGGGTCACTTTCTGAGATCAATGGGGTTACTGGTACTATGGCCCTATTCAGGTTTTCTTCTGCAACAGCATACTTTACTGGAATCACGTTAGCGGGGTTTGGAGGCTGTTGAGCTAGCACCGGTTGGGGTCTCTGTTGGGCCTGATATTGTGGTTGGTAGGGTTGTTGGGGTCTAGCATATTGTGGTGGTGGATTTTGGGTTTGGTATCTGCCTTGTTGGTAGGGCTGCGGGTAGGATTGCCTAGCTGCCTGCTTGTTGTATGGGCAATCTTGTGCGGTGTGATTGGTGTATCTCCGTTCTATGGTGCAGTATTGGCTACTCGGATTTACTTGGGGCTGAGCCATAATAGGGCAGACATTCGCCATATGGTCACCACCGCATGTGTAGCACCTTTTCACTGGGGCAAACCTTGGGATTTGTTTGCTCGCTACACCTAATTTCTGAGCTACCTTTTCGGCAAGTTCCTCAATTGATGTGGACTGCGTGGAAGAGTGACTAGATGCACTATCTGAACCTTTGTAGATTTTGGAAAGCTCTAGTTCTTCCCCTAGGTTATCTTCAATGTCAATGCACATGCGTACACACTCTTCTATAGTCCTAGGGTCCTTCAAATACACATAGGATCTCAATTTCGTACTCAACAATCCATCAAGGAATAAGGCTACTTGTTTAGCAGATGTGGGTAACTCCGAAATAGGGCACCTTTCCAGATATTGTCTAAACCTTCTTCCGGCCAATCTGACAGTCTCTTGGGGGGTCTGCTTGAAGCTGTGAATCAGTGAGGAGGTATTGTGTCTTATGCCGCTCTTAGAGAACTCTACAATGAATGCCTCTAGGAGTTGGTCTATGCTCCTGAACTGGCGTTCATCTAATGGCTGAAACCACGTAAGTGCTGTGTTCCTAAGGGTTAGACCGAAGGCGTTGTACTGCGTGAACAGATCCTCCACTTGTTCAGCTCTCAAGACTTGCTTGAACTCTGCCACATGATCATAGGGATCTCCTGTGCCGTCAAAGTAATTCTTCATGGACTTAACTAGCTGGGTGGGTCTCAAAGTTCTTGTGTGCTCTCTAGGCCTCGGCAGAGGGAATCCATCTACATTTCTTTGGTTCCTGTGGGCTCTATGCATCTCAGGTTCTACCCTATTCGTCTCTGTTCTCGTTCTTTCTCTGCCCACTGGATAGGCAAAACTTACCTCTGGTCTATCTTTACTTCTGTCTCTTTGCATACCATGAGCCTGGGATGTTCCAGCTCCAGGGTGACCATAGGCTACATTTGATCTTGGTTGGGGGAAAATAAATTCACCCTTCCAAGTGTAGGCGTGCCTATCATTTTCTGTCACTACAAAGATCCGTTCTGAAGCATGATCTAAGTAGGTCACTCTGCCTGGGCTATCTGGATCCTTAAGTTCATAGATCATGATATTTCCTATGTCTGTTGGCTGATTAGACTTATACCTCCAAAAGGCTTCATCAGTTTCTCGATTGAGGAGCAACTCTATGCTCTTGTTGTCTTGGGGGACCCATTCAGGCGTGATAATCCTAGTGAGAACTGATTTACCTCGAGGGGTTCTAGGTTCCGCATCCATGTTCCCTTGTTCTAGGTCACCTAAGTCCGCTTCTGAGATTACATTCCCGAAGTCATCTGTCCTATCCGGGTGACTAGTGACAACATATATAGTTCCTTCTTTGTCCAGGTATGCACCATTTTCAAACTTGACAGCTGGGTGTTCTAGTCCTATGGATTGGTCAGGGTTTTTAATCTGGACCACAGATCTTCCAAGGCCGTCCTCATAGATGCTAGCACCTAGTCGGTTGGTCCTAAGATATTCCAGCTGTGTTTTGTAGGGGCCTTCTACCCTGTACAAATAAGGCACTCCTGAACTTCCCGTAGGTCTGTCCATGCCTTGAGACATTTCTGACTCACTGGTCTCAGAGCTAGGGTAGTATGAGTGGTGGCTCAACTGCTGGGCCCAAGACCTTGCAGTGTGATTGACACTAGCCTCTGAAGACCTAAGGCTTTGTCTCTCTCTTGCTAGGTGTCGTCCTGATCTAAGGTTCATAGGCCTAACTGATTAGCCCAATTTTTTTTTCAAAGTACAACCTCGTTGCCGATCAATTGGTACCAGTCTCTTGATTCTTTTTAGTTAATTATTGTGTTTATGGTCTTGTCTGATATCACGTCGTCAGGGACACTTGAATGTTCTTCGTACTTTAGGTTGATCGTTCCACGTTAGATTCTTTTCCTTTAGGTTATCGACAGTACAGAGATTATGTTTTTAACTTGAACTTGAGTTTTTTAGGTAGTCTTCAGCTTGATAACTGCCTATCGTCAACCTGACTTACTCCTACCTCTACTCGTTCTTAGCTTGAGCTAGGAAATGACAGAGGGAGTTGAGAATATTCCAACCTTACTTGTTGATCCCTTGCTTTATGGTGCTCAAGAACCCGGTTCTCGAGCTTGCAAAGAAATCTTGCTTTGTATGCTCCAAGTTGATCTCAATGGACCTGTAAAAGTCCCACGGTTAGCTCAATGCTTATTTTCAAAGGACAAAACCAACCACTTTCATTCATGTAACATAAACACACATGTGCATTCTGACTTTTAGGAAAATAAGTCTAAAGACCCCTGACCTTGATCCCCCTGGGTATGGTCAACTTCAAAATACCCTCTCTAAAAATCAATGCATTATCTTTATAAAAAACAGTTGAGGGCGTGTAGTATATGCCACGAGCTTTCCAACAAGCCCAAGAGCTCAAAAATTGGATTTCATATGAAAATGTTATGACTGTTCAGGGTTTAGGGGGTTAAATCAGGATTCAAAACGAGCTAAGAGTCAAACAGGATTACTCGAGTAACTTGTGGTACGGCCTCGCGATGCAATACCACACCCTAATGTTTGTTCCACACTCAATCAAAATTTAGACCAATAATTTTGCCTTGAAAATTTGACCTAATTTGCCCTTCTAACGCGTTCGCAAAGTCTGTCGGTCGCGATTGACAGGTCAGTCGCGATCGACGTGTCGATCGCGATTGACAGGTCCGTCGTGGCTGTCAGTCGCGATTGACTGGTCAGTCGCGATTGACACGTGGCCGAAAAGTCAATCAATCGTGGTCAAAGCGTCGTTGACTCTGTCGGTCGCGATTGATGAGTCGATCGCGATTGACAGGTCGGTCGCGAGGGTCTGTCGATCGTGGTCAAACAGTCGTTGACCGTGTCGGTCGCGATTGACAAAGCCGTCGTGGTCTGTCGATCGTGGTCAAACCGTCGTTGACTGTGTCGGTCGCGATTGATGAGTCGATCGCGATTGATGACTCGATCGCGATTGACACGTGTCACGCGTATGGTCAGTCGGTCGTGGTCAATCGGTCGTTGACTCTGTCGGTCGCGATCGACAGAGCCGTCGTGGGCTGTCGGTCGCGATTGACGTGTCGATCGCGATTGACAGGTCTGTCCGTCGTGGTTTGTCGATCGCGATTGACAGAGCGATCGCGATTGACAGAAATCTGTGGAATTTCAAAAAACTAAACACATTTTTGGGAAGCTCTAGGCCTGTAGGTCATGGATATGCACTTTGTTTAGCAATTAGAGCAATTTTTCAGTCGGTCGCGATTGACAGAGCTCGGCGACACACAGACAATTACTCAGATTTCCGTACCTGCGCAGAGTGCTGGGGATGATGATGCGGCCTGTACCTGCAGAATACTCACAAAACATGCAAAAAACAGCACATGCAAATTCGCTCTCTCGCTCTCTCTCACAAGTGAAATGAGGGAATGAGGTGGAGATGGGGATATGGTCAAAAAACTGAAATTTTCGCGATGATGGAGATGGACGTGGGAGATGGTGATGATGATGATGATGATGAAGATGGTGAAGAAAGTAAAAGAAAATCGATGAGAGTGAAGAAAATACCTACAACTCCAACGCGTCAACTCTACGTCTTACCATCACACGCTCGTCCTCAAAGCTCGATCCCCGGCAACGGCGCCAAAATTTGGTGTAGCTCAGTGATGAGTAGCACCTCCTTTAATGTCAATCCGGGAAGACGTGAGGATGGTATGAAGACCTCGAGCAAGTGGCGGCACAAGTGCATGAGTGAGAAGCACACAAGCATGCACACACATACACACACACGCGCACACACGGCAAGACAAAGAGAGAGAATCAATGGAGTTCTTTAGATTACTTTCAAAAGCTCTTACAAGTTCGTTTCAATTACAATCTAACCTCAAAAATGAGCTCTCTAGCTCTTTTTATAGTTTTTGACTAGCTTTTGGCCCTGTCCAGACCTAGTGTCTGGCCTAGTTAAAAATTAGGTTCCAGGGCTTATTTGGGGGCTCAAACGAGATCTAAAAAATACGAAAATTGGTACGCAACTACTTCTAAGGCTCCTCAAGCTCAAGGACTCCTTGGCTTGCACAAAATGGAGCTACAAAAAGGTGAAATGATATTTACAATGATTGTTAGTGATAAAAATCACTGTTGTTGTAGGGATTCCTTCTAGTGCTCTGCCATACATATCTTCGAGCTTCCTACTTGCTCTTCCTCCCTGCATGTCCATCTCTTTGATTTGCATTAATGTCTTGAAAAAATATTGGCCTACTTGCCAGATCTTCTTTGACTGCCCTGTTTGCTTGTGCTGTCCCTTCGCTCTGACTCCCTTCTTTGACTTTCACGTCTTGTAAGTCCTGGTGTACCCAGGCTACTGCCAACATCTACCATAGTGGGATCTTGGTTCTCTTGGTCTCTCCATCTTATCTATTTCTACTACTGATCGGTTTCTTCCTACCATGTTAGCAAAACTCACTTCAAGTCTCTCTTTAACTTTTTCTCTTTGGGAACCATGAGCCATGGATGTTCCTGCCCCTTGGTGTCCAAAGGCAACATTAGCTCATGGAGGGGGAAAAACCAATTTGCCCCTCCATGTAGGAGCGTGCCTCCCATGCTCTGATACCAAAAATAATCATTCTCAACTATTACACCAACTTTCTGTTGAAATAAAGACAACATCTCCTAATCTACTATTAATCTCACACTAATTAAATTAAGGAGGATGGAACAAAAGAAATGAAAACATAATGAACTCGATTAAAATGAAAAGATTACATGAATTGCTCTAGGAGCATGATGAATCCATGAGGAGAGAGCGCACACTCTTGGCAATGGGCTAGAGTGAATGACTTGTGAGGAGTGAAGGGAGGCCTTGATTATATGGAGTTTGGGAGAATTCCATTGCATGTGGGATATATGTGCTTGCATGAGAATGATTCTAGCTTTAGACAAAAGGATGGAGCATGGAACTCTCAACACTTTCCAAGTGTCTCTCGATCCTTGAGCTCATAGATAATGACTGTTTCCACTTCACTTGGTTGCTGAGACCTGTACCTCTAGAATGCCTCATTTGTATCCCTACTAGGGAATAACTCAATACTCTTGTTATCTTGAGGGGTCCATTCTGGGTTGAGCATCCGTGTCAACACAGATTTACCTCTCGGTGTTCTAGGTTCACTGTCTAATTGTTCCTACTCTAATTCATCCCTTTCTACTTCGGGAATTACTATTCCGAATTCATTGGTATTGTTATTCCAATTAGAAATTATGTACATTGTTTCCTCCTTATCAATATATGCATCACTCTCAAATTTAACCTTTGGATGTTCCAATCCAATGAGTTGATCAGGGTTTCTCAATTGAATGACATACCTCCTCGAACCAACCTCATAGATGCGAGCACCTAATTGGTTGGTTGGAATGTACTCTAGCTGAGTTTTGTATGGTCCTTCGAGTCGTTCTAGGTATGCTAACCCTCAACCACCTTCTGGTCTCTCCATGTTGTAGGACATTTCAAACTCACTTGTTTTTTTTAGCTTAGTTCATTTGGGTAACGACTCATTTTCTGAGCCCAAGATTGTGTTGTGGTTCTAACATTGGCTTCAGATGACCTAGTACTACATTGATCGGCCTTTCCCATGTGCATTCCTGATCTGAGGTTCATGAATTGTACTCCTTCAGGTGCTCAATGCAAATTGTCATTACACACATTCTTTCATTCTCAGGTACTTGATTCATTTTTACTTTCCTCAATCTCTTGTCTTGTCCACTTATGTATGTCAAGTATCATTTCTTGTTCTGTATTTAAGTTATCACACCATTGCAATTAAGTTCTTTTTCCTTTAGGGTTTGTCACCTAAATATTTAATTTGTTCTTGAACTTGAGTAATTAAGGTTTCTTGCACTTGTATCGTTCCTAACATGACCCTAATTAATCAATGACACTAATCACACTTAGCCTATACGAGCAATTGATTGAAGGGGTTGAGAGTTCTCCCAACCTCAAGTCTGATGCTTCATTGAGTTCTCCTTGTCCAAGAAGATGTGCTCCCCGAGCCTTGCTCTGGATGACCTTAATCAACCTGTAGAAATCCTAAGTCTAGATCAAACTTCAATTGACAGGAAAATAGGACCTCTTCAAACATTTTCTAGGGATCCCTCAAGATGCACCACTTTCTTGAAAAATCACCCAAAATTGACTCCCAAATTGCAAGAAGATCAAAACTCTAATTTTTTCCATTTTAATCGAGCCATCATGATGGTCTGGTAGGATCACGATGTTCATGCACCGTTGTGATGGTATCACCCAATCATGATGATGTGGCATAATCACGATGACATGGCAGGTCATCGTGATGGTTTGCAATGGGCATGATGGTCAATCGTCATCATGATGGTGTGATGAATCATCATGATGGTTTGAACCAATCATGATGGCATGGTTGGGGTGGTCTTTGTGATGGCCCGCAATGGGTGCAATGATCATAGGTGATCGCAGTTGCTTGAGCCCATCATGATGGTCATAAGGCACGATGGCCTAAAGGTGTCATGATGGCATTAACCAATCGTGATGGCATGGTCAAGGTGGTCATCGCGATGGTACATGTGAGTCATCGTGATGGTGTGAGCCCATCACAATGCTTTGGTATCACCACAATGGCTTGAGCCAATCGTGATGATGATGCCTCCTGATGATGGCATGAGCCCGTCCCGATGGTCAAATGTCCTTGCGATGGCATGACAAGTCGTCATGATGGCATGAGCCCATCACGATGGTCAGATGCCATTGCAATGGCATGAGCCAATCATGATGATCTGGTATCCTCACGATGGCTTGAGCCAATTGCGATGGTCTAGTATCGTCGTGATGCTTGAGCCAATTATGATGGTGATGCTTTTTCGTGATGGCATGAGCAAATCACGATGCTTCAAAAAAATGCAAATGTTCTAAATGCAACTATGCATTCCTCTATGCGCTTATATGATCTACACCCTCAACATGACACACCCAAAAAATTGCAAACTTCAGGCATTCAACCAAGATGATGATCAGAGACAGATTTTTACCTTTAGAGCGTTGTAGCTTCGTAATGAAGTGATATCCTACAAAGAAAACTCACAAACACATGCAAAAACATGCTCTCACTTGCTCTCTCTCTCTCAAATGAGGGAAATGAGAAGAGAAAGGTGGATATGGTAAATTTTGGCGATGTGTGGAGAAGATCTGGGGATGAAGAATGTGTGTAGGGGAGGTTAAAGAAGATGAAAACAAAAAAAAAAATCAACAACAAAACACTAATTAATTACCTTCCAATGCTCATCTCCAAACACTCTTACCACCATATGCTTGTCATAGAGCTCATCCCCGACAACGACGCCAAATTTGGTGTTGTTCTAGACAATGGTAAGTACTACATCAAGAAGCTACACCTCCTTAATTGTCAATCCATAGAAGAGGTAGGGTGATATTAAGATCATGAACGAGTGAGGTGTGTGAAGGTGAAGGTGAAAAGCACACAAGTACACACACACATACACACACACAAGGTAGAGACAAGAGGAGATACAATGGAAGGCGAGAATCACACTTGTATTACTCAAAAATAGCTCTTACACTCACACTCTTACAATGTCACTTTGTCTAATCCTTTTGCCCTCTCAAAAGGAGCTCTCTAGCTCTCTTTATAGTTTTTTTACTAGTTTTGGCCAGTCTCAAACCTAGTGTCTAGCCTAGTTAAAACATAGGTTCTACAGCTTATTTGGGGGTTCAAACAAAGTTGAAAAGTTATGAAACTTGAAATAAGAAATCTATCTAGGCTCCTCAAGCTTGAGGACTCCTCAACTTGCACAAAATGGAGCCGCTCCTGACAAAATTGGGTTTTGTATATTACATATGTTACATGAGTGATTCAAATCATTGTTGAGAGTTTCGTTACTTATAATGAAACAATTTATTTTGGAAAAGAATGAATTTGCCCCCCCTCCCCCCCCCCCCCCGATCTTCATGCATTCCGTTTTACATGCTTCCTCCGCACTGATGTCTGTAGCCACTTCCACCAGTGCTACTGCTAGCAGTCTTAATGATATGATTTTTTCCTTCTAATACTTGCAAGATGTTGGCACTCAAGGTCAAGCAAAAAGTGTGAGAACATGTAAAATTAGTGGACACATAAGAAGAAGGAGCATATAGGGAGCTCCAAGAATTATATGCCAAATTTCCAGAAGAAATCCCTATAAAATAGTGATTTTGATCACTAAAAACCATTGTAAATATCATTTCATATTTTGTTCAACTCCATTTTGTTCATTTTGTTAAAGGAGTCCTTGAGCTTGAGGAGTATTAGAAGTATGTAGGTACCAATTTTTTCATAATTTTTTAACTCTTTTTGAGCCTTCAAGTAAGCCTTGGACCCTAATTTTTAACTAGGCTAGACACTAGGTCTGGACAAGGCCAAAGCTAGTAAACAACTATTAAAAGAGCTAGAAAGCTCATTTTTTCGGTTAACTAGTGGGAGAGTGAACATAGTCTTGAGAATTATATACTTTCTTTGAGCTTGCTAAGAGAGGATTCGATTGCTCCATCTCTTTGTCTTGCCTTGTGTGTGCATGTGTGTATGTCTGTGCATGCTTGTGTGCTTTGCACTCACTCACTTGTGCACTTCACTTGCTCACGATCATCATACCCTCCTCACATCTTCCCAAATTGACAATTATGAGATGGATCTCCTCATGTTGGTACTTGCCATTGCGCTAGAGCGACACCAAATTTGGAGCCGTTGTCGGGGATCAAGCTTTGAGGATGAGCCTATGATGGTAAGACATAGAGATGTGGTGTTGGAATCATAGGTAAGTAGGTAATTTTTCTATTTTCTATATTTTCTCCACCATCATCATCATCTTCATCATCTCTACTATCCATCTCCTTGCACCATCATCTTCACCATTTTGGTCATACCTCCACCTTCCATAACCATTTCCTCATTTCACTTGTGAGATTTGATTTTGTGTGCTTGAGAAATTTCTTGGCAGGAATAGCATTCAACATTGTGCACAAGTAGCAAAACAGGTAAAATATATATGTTTTCATCATCACCCTGCCAAAAATTCAGACCATCACGAGAGTCCGCCAAGTTCAAAATTTTCAAAGTACATGTATAGCAACATACAGAGGGCCCTAATGCATCCAAGAAACCATAGGTGATATTGCAAAATTCATGTTTTTTCAAACCATCCCAATGGGCTCATACCATCGCGACAGGCTCACACCATTGTGAGAGGCTTACACCATCGGGACGACCCCAGACCATCACGACGGGCTCATGTCATCACGACAATTTGTGATCACCATGACTGTTCACGATCATCGTGATAGGCCTAGGCCATCACAAGGACCCACCCATACCACCGTGATGACCACCCCAACCATGCCATCGTGATTGGTTTATACCATCACAATGCCTTCAAACCATCGCACCTTGACCATCGCATAGTGATCATAACACACCATTGTGATGAATCACCTGACCATTGACCATCATGATTGGTTCATGCAATGGTGATGACCGGAGACCATCACAAAGGGCTCACACCATGACGATGACCATAGATCATAGCGACGAGCTCACGCCATCACAATGATCCCATTAAATCCAAAAAAATTTAGGGTTTTATACTTGCAATTTGGGAGCTAATTTTGGTAAAAAATTTCAAGTACTTGAAGCCTTGTGAGGCCCCCAAGAAAATATTTCAAGAAGTCTTGTTTGCCTGTTATCCTATTTCACCCCCAGAACCCTGAACTAACATAAATTTTTCATACGAAATCTATTTTTAGTGCTCTTGAGTTCATTGGAAAGCTCATTTCAAAGTTGGCCTTCCAAGGGGGTTGGCCTTCCAGAGGGGTGAGGAAGCTAAGGGATCTCTAAGGAAGTCTTTCATAAAAAAAAGGGAAAATTTGTTCTTTGACATACATGAATGAAAGTGGTCTATTAATTCAATTAAATTTAACTCTTGTGGCACTTTTATATGTCCATTGAGAATATTGAAGGGCATCCAAAGCAAGAGTGTGGTAAGCTTGGGAATGTGCAACATAGGCATAAAAGTGCAACAAAGAGAAGCAACTTGAGGTTGGAAGATCTCTCGACCGCCTCAGATAATTTTTGGCATAGGCTAAGTGTGATTAGTAGTTTTGATTGATTAGAGGCACGATAGGAACACTCAAGTTCTAGGAGCCTTTAAATTCTCAAGTTTAAGAATAGGTTAATTGTGGGCAAGGGACAACTTAAGGGCAAATAATTTAATTGTTGGAAATTTAGTAGGCCCGTTGCTCATATCACAGGTCCAAGGTTCCATAGGTCTAGCATATACAACATAGAATCTAGCAATCTTCCAATATTGACAAAACATGAACATACCACATTTAATCATACAAATGATGAGACAAAGATAGAGAAAGATTAGACAACTTGTGTAAAGTGTTACATAAGCCACTGCTTACTCACACTATCATATATACCAATGTTCAATGTACAATGTGGGAGCAAAACTCTCAACCACTCTATGTGAATAGAAATAGATGGAAGAGTGAATGTAGAAGTGTAACATACATATTCAGATGTATGAACAGAAATTTGAATACACATGAGATGTGTGAAGGTTGTAGAAGAGGAAGGATCAGTCTAAAACTGATAATCAACAAACCCTCATCTAACCTTAGTCTACGGAAGACCCTAAGTTAGACACGTGTGTGAAAAGATCACATACTTACAAAAGTATCAAAAAATGCTAACAAGTTTGTTGCCAGAAATCATCAAACTCATATGAATATACCTTCTCCAACACCTCATCCAAATATGCATAAAGCATACCTGTACTAATTCTCTTGTACCTATGCCGAATAGGACTCCTCCTGATATGGATGTTACTGCCTCTATAAACTTCAAGTAGTACCTGTGTGCATAAAGAGAATATGTACCTAAATTCTTAACATAACCACCTCAAAGAGGTACCAAGCTTCCAAAGCTTGTGTTGTAATAGGTGAAGGATGATTAACAATGATCCAAGCTTGCTCTTTTATAGTATTCATGTTCCCTTGAAAAGCTCTCTAAAAGAATAATAAAGCACAATCGCTTATGAACAAAATCAATCGGGAAAGAATCCATCCGTTGTTATGAAAAGCATGTTCGAAAAATTGCACCGCCACGTTTTGTGTGCTTTTATCTAAAAGAGAAAAAGCAAAAAATCTTGAACGCATCGCGCTGTCGTCGCCTGTGGGATTTGAACTCAGGTGCGCACTTTAGAAGGCCAATATTCTATCCACGACATCCTCTTCTTTTGCTCGCCTATGGGATTTGAACTCAGGTGCGCACTTTAGAAGGCCAATATTCTATCCACGACATCCTCTTCTTTTGCTTGCACAAAGTATATTAAAAATAGTTACACATCATGTACTTAGTGAGGGCTTTTGGACTAGTGTGGACATTGTTTCCAACAATCCCCCCTGCAATGTCACAATGGTACAAACTGAACTGGATTTGCAAACTGTCATAAGCTACAAACTATCACAAGCTTCAAGCTTGTACTCCCGAATTGACCTTCAAACCTTTTCTTTAAAAGTCTTCTTCAAAACTCAATTTGACTTTCCTTCAAACAACCTGAATTTGCTGAATATGAACCATAATACTTGAGAAAAATATACAAACTAGATATGCAATAGTGTACATATCAAGCAATCATTTGCTTGACAACATATATAGCATGAACTGTCTCTGAACCTACTATCTCCTGTTTTCTCAAACCTGAAAACATATACTAGGATCCACATATTTGCATTTACCTTACTAAAGTTTTCTCAACATACTTATGTTGTTTCATGTAGATACACTAATCAAAATCAAGAACTGAATCCTGGAACCTGTGACCGACAACTCACAACTTAGTGTATTATGAACACTGTTGGTTCATCTCTGACTATACTCAAGTCAACTCAACTCAACTCAACTCAACTCAACTGAAATCAACTAAAATCAATTGAAATCAACTCATGAGTCTCATCAGAAAATCTATGATGTCATCATGTCTTTATCCATAAATCCTTCATACCTCTTTCCTTCAGAATCTGGTATAAACATATACGTGCACACTTCTCAAACATACCTCTCTGAAATATCAAGATTCTGTTCAATAGAACTCTGGAACCTTCTCCTAAACAAGAACATCCTAACAGAAACTTTCTCCTGACATTCTCCTTCTTCCTTCTTCTTTCAACATAAAGAGAAACTGACAAAGGAAATATAGGAATACCTGAAATAGCAATACATGTAGATATGACTTTGCATTCTTTTACATATATGGCTGAAAATAAGTCTTCATGTTTCATCACCCTCCTGGATGATTTAACACTAGTATCCAGAATTCTTCAAATTAGATCAGACTTTAGGAAATTCTTCCTTCTTTCAATAAATCTGATCTTCTTTTATCAATACTTGTATCTGAAACAAAATCTCTGAACCCTTTTTATTAGCACTGCAGTTTCCAATATCTTTCACTGGTACTCTTCAGCTTCCCATATTATAGAATAAGGTTAGCTGATCTATTACATGATAAAAAATCTTTCTGAAAGCATTTTAGGATCCAATCTTCTGCAACATAACTAGTATCTTCTTCTATTTTTCTGCAACACAAATCTGATAGAATCTGAATCTTTGACTTACTTCTTCCAATACTAAGAACTTTCTCAAACAAAGGATAGACAACTGACTCATAAATACTCAAGATCATTCAAGATCTTTCCAACCAAATACCTGTGTAGAATCTGCTCTCATCAAACCTTCATGACTGAATGTTTGATTTGTTACCTGAATGTCTCCAAGTGTCCATGCTTCTCACAAAGTTGTAAAACTTTTCTTTAACCAAATCCTTCCAAGAATCTGCGATTCCTACTTGAAACATAAGTGGAAAAACTTCTCACCTTGAGAACTCCAAAAGCTACAAGTTGATACTTCATCTTTTCATATTCTTCCCAGGTGAAATGTGATAGTACCTGCTTGAATTTCTTTTGGCTAACTCCACTTCTCAATCAAGTGATAGGATATGATGGAACACCTTTTTGAATACAAGCATGTATCCAAAAATCTAGACAATCATAGAAAGTAGATTCTTCAATTCACTAGTACATCAAAAAATCTGAATTTTTTGAAGTTTTCTGAAAATACTGAATATGAGGTAACCTTTCCAAACATAAAACCTCAACTCAAGTCTTCAACATCTGCTACAAAAAACTCTTTTACCTCAAGAGTTAGATAAAGAAGAAATATACTTCTTTGCAATTTTTCATATACCAAGTAGCTTTGTATTGACACTCCAAGAATTCTTTGAGGGAATATATGAGCTGCCTGCTCAAAAACTTCAACTTATATATAACTCATACATATGAGTCAAAATATACAAGTTGTCTTCAAAATCTACTGCTTTTCTTCCTCTCAATGCAATTCTTTGTCAAATCTACTAAATCGTGAGCAAGTATCATGCAAAACAAGAAACTGCTTCTTTTAGACTATCTTCACATAAGATGTTCTCGTAGACTTGTCTTTGGGTGTAGAGGATAAAATAGGAAAAGTATTTGGAAAATATAAGAGAAAAAGAAGTCTTACTTTCCCTTTGGAATTGTAGGACCTTCTTTTTCTGCATCTTTCTTCCACCTGATGATGATGTTGACATCAAACTTCTCTTCCATACCTTTTGGTCTCTTCATCTTGAAGTAGCAAGCACTCTTAACTTCTTCAAATGAAATCTTTCTCTTCCTCTAGTGCTAAGAGTAAGAGACAAAACAAACATGGTATACATGGACGTGAACATAGAATCATGTTTTATCATCTCCTTATATCCTTGAATTAAAATTCTGCTTCAAATGATTGATATGACTAAATTCACCAACCTTTTTTCTGAACGATGAAACTTTCTAGAGTTATCTCTCTAGATCACAAAAACCTTCCAACCAACTTACAAGATTGGCTGAAAGCAAAACTAATGCTCTCCATATTTGTCTTCTTAGATAAGCTTTCTTGCCATGAAATAGATATATCAAAAATCTCTAGAAAAACCTCTGGATACCTGTTTTGATGTAGCCTTTAATAACGAAAGTATATAAAAGCACTCCTTGAATCCTTCAAATCTCTTCATATCTGCTCTTCTAAGATATGACCTGCAAATGATAATCTGATAGTACAAACTGATACCTATGATTTGATGTTGATCTGATTCCTTCATCTTCTCCAAACCATTGTTTTTCCTTGAATTTGAAGTATCCTTATCTTCATCAAGTCTTGGCCTTCAAACAATACTTTTGTACAGTATTTGCATACTCTTCCAAAAATATTCGGGTACTAACAGATCATCAACTTCATACTCCACACTGATGAATTAACATCTGACTGAATTGTCTAATTCTCAAATCTTTACTCATCTAGATTAAGTGTGTATGTCAAATGTCAAATGTTAGAAGATGCTCTTAAATCATATGTTCTAAACCTAGAAGTCTAGGAACCTGGGAATCTGAATGAGCCTTAATGATCTGATGCCAAAACCCTAAAGCTCTGATACCAAATGTTGGAAATTTAGTAGGCCCATTGCTCATATCACAGGTCCAAGGTTCCATAGGTCCATCATATACAACATAGAATCTAGCAATCTTCCAATATTGACAAAACATGAACATACCACATTTAATCATACAAATGATGAGACAAAGATAGAGAAAGATTAGACAACTTGTGTAAACTGTTACGTAAGCCACTGCTTACTCACACTATCATATATACCAATGTTCAATGTACAATGTGGGAGCAAAACTCTCAACCACTCTATGTGAACAGAAATAGACGGAAGAGTGAATGTACAAATGTAACAAACATATTCAGATGTATGAACAGAAATCTGAATATACATGAGAGGTGTGAAGGTTGTAGAAGAGTGAATATGAGTGACCGAAAGAGGAAGGATCAGTCTAAACCTGATAATCAACAAACCCTCATCTAACCTAAGTCTATGGTTTGAGACATAGAAAGTGTACACAAATAGCTTTCCAACAAGCTAAAATCCAAGTAATTTGGATGATTTTTCGTCAAGAAACGCAATTGAGAAAAATAGACTAACCGCACACACAAGTATACTAAAAAAGTGTACTTCAATCTCTAATCAATATCTCACAAAGTATAAATCCTTTCAATGAGATATTTGGTATAAAGGAATTTCATGCAAAGAGCTTTCCAAAAAGATAAAAACAAATAAATTTGGATACATTTGGTTGGGAAACTTAACCGACCAAAATAGACTACCTATCTACACAGGTATGCTTAAAAATTGGACTTCACTCTTTGATTGATATCTCACAAACTATATAGGCTTTGATGTGGATCTGAGACAAAAAAATTACACAAGATAAGCTTTCCAATGAGTTTTTAAACACAAGAAATCATTACATATACACTGAGATATGAGCTTCACAATAGAGCTATGTACAAAATGAAGTGCGACTCGAAGGAGTCTATGGGAAGACAAAATGACAAAATGACAAAATGACCAGATCCGACGATTGGGAGCTCTTGCCTCTTTCTCTCCTTGTTTAAAACATGCTCCCACTCCACTTTTATAACCAATGAGCATGTGAAGAATTTTGTGCCTCCTTAACTCACCACTTTCATTTGATTGTTTGCTACTTACTACAAGGCAGATATTGTATCTTTTACTCATCATGAATTTTGACTAGACTTTTTTTTTTCTTTTCTCTTATTTTCCTTTATCTTTATATTTAGTAAATTTATCCAAGAATAGCTCATGTGAAAATAATCTTGTACATTTATCTTCAACACTATAAGCCCACAAAACTGAACGCAGCAGCTAATCCCAACGCTGAGGAGAAAATTGAATTAATTTTCAAAGTATAGTGAGTAAAGTTTTATTAAATACTATGAGCTAAACTATTCACCTATGGACAATAAGGCATACTAAATTTATGAATAATATTAAATTCATTTGTCAAAGCCTTAATTATATCATTCAAAAAATGGGTGCCACAATCCCAAACAAGCTCTAGGGGTAAACGAAAACGTGGAAAGATTTCCCTAGTCAGACAACAAGCTATCAAAACTGTGGTAGCATTCTTGAAGCCCAAACTTCAGCCCATCATGTCGCATAGTCAGAGCATGTCAAGATAACTAGGATACCACATTAATTTGGCATCAATTTGTAGCACTATTCGGTGCTGGTAAATTTGAGGGTCGATGCCCTTTGTGTCCTCATAATCCTAGGCAAAGACATCTTGGAATTCTTTGAGGAGCTACAACATATTATTTCACTCTTGTTTGGTTAGTTTGATGCTAATTTTTACTGGTATTGGTTTTTCATCAGTACCCAAGTTACAAGGTATCAATTGGTCTTCACTAATGTAATGTTGAGATTGCTTATCTTTGGATTCTAAACAATTAGGGACATTCTCATCAAGGGGATTTGATCTAACAATTTTCTATTCCATTGAATCAATGCGAGTGACAACATAGGTCATCATGCATGGTGAAGGTGACCATCGGTCTAATAATGGTTGTAAGTCCATGACTCCTAAAGATAATAAGTCAGATTTTGCTCTCAAGAAGTCACCCTCTTCTTCACTGGTCAGTCCCTCCATCATGTGTACGAGTTTTGTAATATGGGGAGTGCATGTACTTCGGCCAATTGCATGGTTTCTAAAGGTACTGTATACTTGTGATGTTTATATTTAATAATGAGTTCCTTTTTGGACCAATCCTGAAGTACCTTGGCTTTCTTAAGCCATGGTCTTCCAAATAGAAGATTGTAACCATATGTATTATCCGGGATATCTAGGACTACAAAATCCATAGAAAAGATTGCACCTTGCAGTGTGATAGGGATGTCCCTCACTAATCCTAGGGGATGAACACATGATTGATCCACCATATGAATATAAATTGCACAGGGTCAAAGTTAAGCCATCCAAATTTCTTACAGAGTTCCAAGAAGATGAGATTCACATCAGATCCTCCATTAATGAGTACTCGATCAATTCAATGATTCTTATACCATACTATTATAAGGGGAACATCATGATCTATAGTCTCTCCAATTGCTTGCATAGTAGCCATGCAAGGGTCTTTTTGTTCAAATGACATACCTAGATGCTGCTCGAATTGCTCGCAAACCTTTGGAACTAGAGCCAACAATTGCCCAAGTTGCAATGTGATAAGAGAGGATTTCAAGACTGACCATAAGTCTTCCACTTTTGTACTTTGGGCACTCTCTGTAGCTTTTGTTAGTACTTTGGAAGTCTTTCCATTCTACGACATAGAGGGTTGCTAGACCTTAGTGATTGGTTCCGATGGAGGGAATACTGTTGGTTCCTCTGCTTCCCATTTCTATGTTGTATTCACCATCCTTGCTTTCTCCTTAAACCTTGATTCATACACTACAGCAGTCGGTTGCAATAGTTGATCGAAATGGGTCTGTAAGATCGTTGCCTGAGTATTTGGTTCTACAATAATGACTAGGTTGGTCATAGGTGCTGATCTCTCTTTCCTTTGCTTATCGTAATCTTGTGCTTCCTTGCAATTTCGATGGATGTGTCCAAATTCTCCACAAAAATAGCACCTTTGCGGTCCCCTTGGTACATAATTTGATGTTCCTGGTTGTGCCTAGGGTGGTTGTGGTATTAACCCTTTTTGTGAGTTGGTTTGACCGTACCTTTGATATCTCATATGTCATAGATGTGGTGGTACATATGTGTTGTGTGGTACAGGTTCAATGACAATAGCATTAATAATAACCCAGTTTTGGGCCTTTGCATTGTACACACAATATGTGGGATCATGGGTATCTGTGTTGCAGATTGCATAGTGTCGTTGATTTAACCCATAGTTTGCTACAATGTGGCCCGGTTTTTTGCATTTTACACAAAATATTTGCTTAGCTAGATTATTACCTTTATCCTTTGTGACTATAATCCATTCCAAGTCTTCAGTGAAGCCTTTGACCTTTGTTTTCCAACTGCAATACTTGGTGGATGACAGTATCCAAAGGTAATTTACCCATACTCTGAATGATCATAACTTGTTTCAAATACGGGTTCAAACCATTAATAATCCATTGTATGATCACGTCTTCAGGTAGCTTACTTTCAGTTGGCAGGTTCCTCAAGTGAATCCTGAAGATGGTGGTGTAATCCTAAATAGTTTGATTAGGCTTCTATTTGTTATTTTGCATAAAGTCAAAAATTTGGGCTAGATTTTTCTTCGAGTGGAATATTTGGAGAAAAGCTTCCTTAATTGCTTCATAGGTAGTAAAATGTTTCATGTTGTATTCAGCAAGCAGCTTTGCTACTTCATTTACCAAGGTCATGTGGAAAATCCTAGCCTTATCTGCACCATCTACTGTAAGGTTAGCTATACTTTCAATTACATCCAGATTTACTTCAAAGGCTTGCACATGTTCATCTCGGTCGTCTCCAAGGAATCCCCGAAATTTGGTGTGTGAAATTCCCAATGGGTAATATCCTTTGTGCACTTCGTCTACCACTCCTCTGTTACTATATCTGGTCACCATAAGGATGGGCTCTTCAGTATGGGTTTCAGTTAGGATGTGATCTTCTGTCTTGGTCTCGTTCACCACCATAAAATCAACTCAATGGAATAATTCCTCTTTAGTTGACTTTGTATGCTAACAACTCCTTAGTGCCAAGGCGTGTCGTAAGCCTAGGTAGCTATCTCCTTCAAATAGTACTTCATCCTTTAATTCGAGTTTACTTCTGATCATCTCTTGGTCCTTTTAATTGATGTCTTGTCATTTCTTTGTCTTGGAACTTTCACCAAACTTTGCTACTGATGGGGATACTCTTATGGGTACTTTATCCTGACGATACTATGGATATTCGATGCCAGAGTGTAGGATTGACATACGCTACCCTTACTTGTCTAGCTTTTCTTTTCTCGATGATCACTCCCCAGCGGGATCGCCAATGTTTGCCTTCTATTATCCAAAATGGACTTTTGATTATATTAACTTTTGGGAAAGATTACAAAATTTGACAGATATAGCACTTCACTGAAATTACATATATTTTATAAATAATCACACCATCGGCCTAACAGTTAGGCTAAGATAATTCGAAAGACAAGGAAGATTACCTCTTCAATGTGGTCGACTCCTTTGCATTTCTTCTTCACTTGGTAATATTAGTTCTTCTATGCTCAAGCCACCTTGTCCCACCGGCCATGCCAAATTTTGTTGGAGGATTCTTTAGTTGAAAGTGACTTGATTGTTTGTGGGAGAAGAACGGAGAAGAAGAAGAGATACAAATACACCAGAAGCTGTTGTGTCTTGATTAACAATAAAAAATACAATATCCTTGTCTAGAATGAGCCAAAATTGTTCTTTATGTGTAGCACATAAGCCAAAGAGCACACACAAGTATACAAAAATACCACAATTTCTTATCCAGTCAACCTTCTTTGTGTCAATCCTCCACCTTGTACAGTAGCTTGCCTCTTATGCACACCTAGCACTCAAGCTTTCAATAAGGTTGAAGGAAGGAAGGATCACTCTCTGTTGTTGATGCACAATAGTTCCTTGATGGTACTTGTTCCACCTTAGGTGCTCTCCTAGTTGCTCTATACATACTCACTGTTCAAGTCTCTTACTCACGCTTGCTCTCATTTGCTCCTTAGTCTAACTCCTTACTCCAAGAAATGCTAATCCTTTTGTTGTGTGTCGATTCCTCTTCTACACTACTTCAATTGCTAGTGTTTCTTGGTGCTCATTTTGATGTGCTGTTGAGTCCATAAAAGTCATATTGGTCAAAGTCAACTACAATTAAAGTCAACCATAGTCAAATTCAAAAGGTCAAAGTCAAACTAGTCAAAGTCAACTTGGTCAAGGTCAAAGTCAATAGGGGCAAAGTCAAACTTTTCGAAGTGCAGGTGTCAAGGTGCACAGGTAGTGCACAATTAAGTGTCCACAAAGGGTGAATTGGAGAAAGTGGTTGCAGGTTGCAGAGGTATTTCTCCAATTTCCCTAAGGTTCAAAAGTGTTGTTTAAAGTGTTTTGGAAGGTTCAGGTGAACCCTCTCTTAAGTGCACAAGTGAAGACTTAAAAGGAAAATGTGAAGGTATGTGAAGTGGCAGCGTACGCAGAAGTGAAAGTATGCCCCCCCAATTAAATTGTTTGTTTTAGTCTAAAGTCACTACAGGACAAAACAGGGATTCGTTGGCTGCCACTTGTGGAGACAATCTTGGGACATCAAAGTGAGCACCAAGATACTCTTGCAGTTAGGAGCGTACGTGAATCGACACTCAAATCAAGGCAAGGACTATTCTTGGACTATTCTAAGTGTAAGTAAGAGTGAGCATATTCTAAGACTAAGAGGTATGAGCATAGTCTAAGCAAGGCAAGAGAGAGAAGTGCAAGAGACACACAGTGTGCAACGCAGAGAAGTGAAGTGCAAGGTGTGCATGGAGAGTGACTAAGAAGTGTGCAGAGAAGTGCTAAGCTAGTCCCCAAAGGATCCCAAGGTCTCATTGCAGTGTGTGCGTGCCGACACAAGGTGTCCATCCCTTCCCCTTATTGGAAGCTTGGTGCAAGGTGTGCACAAGTGCAGGCTTGGAGAAGGTGGAGGTATGGTGCAAAGGAGGCCGGCAGCAACAAGACCTTGGGCATTTGGTATTGTGTAATTGCGCACTCTGTGGGATTTTGCACAGAAGCATTGGATTGTATTGTGCATTACCATTGTATTTGTCTTATTATAATCAATTGACAGAGGCTTCCAGTGTGTATCTTTCTTCTTGTCTTTCCCTTTTCTCCTACAAACACTCAAATCCCTTCTTGTCCAAGAATCCCCCAATAAAATTTGGCACACCCAGTGGGACACCAAGGAGATTTGAGCATAGGAGAATACATATTGTAGTTGGAGAAGCACTATTCAAGTGCCGATAGTACTACTTCATCGGGCTAAAAGGTACATATTCTTATCAATTGTCTCATACTAAGAGGACTATGAACAGCTCATGACTGCAACTCGATCCCAAACATTGAGGGTCACCTACAAGCAAACAAGAAGGAAGGTTGTTAAAAGATCATCTAGTCCACTTTCATCAACTTCATCAGTAAGGAGCATGGCTGGTCAGGTAGACTTGGAAACCCTACTATCAAGATTAAATATAAAATTTCCTTCTTTCAAAGGCCTAGCTTAGGAAGATCCGGACGAGCATATTAGAAGGTTTTTAGCACTATGCAAAACTAGAGGCTTAATGGGAAGAGAGGATGCCTTTTTGATACTTTTCCTTGCCACTTTAGAAGGATTAGCAGATAAATGGTTGAGCCAGTTTGTTGAGAACCATTTTACAACTTAGGACTTGATAGGTCTCTAAACCCAAGGAAGAATGCCCATATGTAATTGGATTTGCTCGGATTTTTGTTTCCCAATAGGTCCGTTTCGCCTCGGAAGCACTGAATGTGCGTAGTTACCACCACTTGATGATCCCCCGTGGATCCGAATCTTTTTGGATGGTAATCTCACACGAATTCCAATCCTAAAGTTTCATCCAAGGATGCCCTAGTCTCAGGGTTCTACTTTACTTAGATTTGGGAAAGACTTTTGGTCTCGATGCAAAAGCAAAGGGCCCTTTTTTCCACACTTTATTATTTGCACGGTCCTCTGTCCCCTTGCCACCCACACACGTACCCTTCCTCACTTTTTCCTCTTCTTCCCTTTTTCTTTTCTGTCTGTCTTCGTCCCTGACATTCCCCCTCTTTTTATTTTTCGCTCACACTTCTGCTCACCCTCCTTCACCTTACCTTGTCCACTCTTGCTCACTTACCCTCATGCACAAACCTTTCATACAAACACTCTCATGCACACACGTGCACACACACATGCCCACCCATACCCCCACAATGCACACACTCTTGCACACGTCTATCCATGCACACACCCCCACTCTTTCGACTCCCTCATGAACTTCCTCTTCCACTCACAATATGAAGGATTCCAAGCAACTGTATTCTCTTTTCACATTCACGCGAAGTGGTTTTAGTGACATTGTTAATTTCATTAATAGATGGTAGTAGTTGAGGGTGGTAGTTTACTCTTAGGCCTCTCAATAAGATAAAACTAGCCCTTGACCATGGCTAGAGACCACGCGGAGTAATTGTAAAGGGAAGCCAAACATTCCTATACTTCTCATTTCGAATGCGAGAAATAATCCGGGGCTATTTTTTTGACACAAATCACTTTTCTCTAGGAGTAGCTAGAAGCCTATTAGGCATCCTTTGAGTGATTGGATTCGGTCTTACACAAGAGATCGGTAGAGACATTATCACCACCATTCATTATTGACGATGTTCACAATCTTTCCAATGACACAAAGGAACCCTTCGCGTTGCACACTTTTAATCTAATATAAATTCTCGAGTTTATCATATGCTCTAGTCTGCATATTGAGCTACCCCAAGAGGCATAGTCGAAGTTCAGAATTCCAAAGATTCTCATCATCAACGAAAATGTATGCTTTGAATATTGTCAATATTTAGAAGGAGCTATACATCTATCATTGCAAACAAACCCAGTAATAGTGGGAACACAAGTTCTCATCTAACCAACAACAAAACACCTTATGAAATCTGGGATTTGCGGTACTACCTCAAGGTTCTTCATTAGAATAAAGATGTGGAGTCATCTTGCCCAGTTCCGTTTTTCTCCACTTCATGCGAACCAGTATTGATGCATTCTTGCTTTGTTAGCTCCATAACAAATCCCCGTTGATTCCTCATTAACTCGGGAGGCCTAAACAAAAGTCCCTGATGCTTCTCACAAATAAGTTCTTGAATACTGCTCTCAACCCAAATGGCTCTTGAGATCTCTGAGATCTCTTTCTTTTACCGGTCCCTGCAACGTATGAACGCCACTACCATAGTCATGCTTAAGGCACTAAACTGTATGCTTTCCCAAGGGTAAATGGGATACTTCCCCATTCAAGGTTTCTCAATGTTCCAAGACATAGATAAGTTGTTCGCGAATCCCCTGATTAATGGCTTTAAACAAAGCTATCAGTTTGACATTCAAAATTCTTCAAGGAGACCAACACACACAGACGACTTTCTTTTTCTTCCCACCCCAGTTAGATGATAAAAACCATCAGAAATAAGATTCATGCCTTCTATCATTCAATCACTCGGCAACTTAACATTTCCATCATGTGCTCGTTTAAATTTACTCACAAAGTGGAGGCGTACTGTGACACTCGTTCAAGCAGATATCATGAAGGATTCTCACCAGAATACTATGATAATACTTCTGTGTTTTTTCCCACTTGTGAATACAGAGTGGCGAGTGATTGCTCCTCAGCTTCTGAGCTAGAACCCTTCCAGCTGCTCCTTCATAAAGCGCAGGGCCACGAATCAGCCGCCCCTTGTGCACGAAGACGACACTCAGCAGTCGAAAGAGAGGGCAGCACTCCCCATCTTCTAGATACCTGCACACAAAAGTTCCCCTCCAAAAGAGAATCCTCCCGTTTTCTTCTCCCCTCTGACGCTACACTCTTCCTTTTTGAGCAGATAGATCATAACTCTTGCGGCAAATTTCGACCTTCAATATTCCAAAACGTGAATGCCTCCCCGCTATCAGCAGCTCTTTTTTTATTACCTTCTCCAAGCATGAAGAAAAAGACACACGAACCACGATCCCCCCCCCAAATCGTCGCCACCTCTCATTTTTGATAAGGTGAAGTGGGAAGAGATAGAGGGTTCTGAAAAAAACTTCCCCCCGATCTTTCATACGTACTTTCCCTTTCTCTATGTATTGTCTTTCGTGACCTTTTGATTTGAAATGACCGACTAACATTTCAAATACAAAACTCTCCCCCGTTGAGATTGCATGAAAATTAGCCGTGGTCCATCAATGCCTATGGACTCATCAACAAACTTTGCCATAAGCTTCCAACAGATCGAACGGGTCAATTTCTCCATTCCTTTCCAGATTTCTACGTCCTCATCATCTGTCCAATACACCGGTGTAGCAGACCACACCAAATATCCCCCCAGGCCTCATGTCCGTAGGAGGGGCTCTACACACTCCAAATACTTCTCATCCATCATCAAATCCACTCTTCAAGTACTTGAAATCAAACGTATTTTCCTGCCAAATAGACCCACATTAGTGCATAAAAACCAACCATTTTCTGAGCTAACATACTCCCCTCTTCTTATTTACGAAGTCTTCCTTGACGAGCCATTCTTGCTGCAATAAATTCCAAACAACCATGAACATGTCAATTTACAATTGGTTCGCATACCTTTTCATCAAGCCATCATTCCAAGTGGACCTGCACTCATTGAAGCTATTAGTGCTCAAAAAATCATTAATGAATACATACAAATCAGTCACTTCCAAATGATCCAAGGACATGCACATATATGCAACTCCCATTCCAACATACATCAAATTGCTCATGCATACCATTATGGACATAGTCTCAACCAAAATAAATCATGCATACCTTTCCATGTTTTACACATGCAACTGTCATTGCCAAAAAACAGAAACGGAAATATCGAAATAACAACAACAACTGAAATGAATTCAATCGGAGATGCAACATACCCAAAATGCACACCCCTTTTATTGACCTACTATTCGCTATTTACACATATTCCATGACTAGACGTTCCCGAAGAATCCCCATCGTCGTCCTACAGAAGCCATCGAGACCCGAGTACAAGTCAAGACCTACATAAAAAACCTGGAGTGTCCCACACACTGGAAAACCCTCGGATAGAGCACACAAGTTATAAAGCAAAACCGGTGTATTACCTCGCTAAAGCCTCATCCATAAGTACATATAGAGTCTCCGTGCCTTCAAGAATGTTGATTCAAAGTGAGCTGATCTGTAACAAGCCATCACATACTAATCACACAAGCAAATAACGTTCCCTTCCAGGCAATCATCGCCCTCTCCTCTCTCTCTCTCTCTCTCCCCCTCAGGAGTGGGGAATAACTTCATATAAAAATTTTATTTATATTCACACGTTGGCCTACATTGACACTAGATGCGATTCGTGGACCTGACCACCCGATCAGGTTGATTCCACCCATCTACCAATGCAATGTAGCGCACAACACACAAACACACAATGATAACACATAACATATATCAGCTAGCCCATAACGAAGCTGGATACGGCTCATGGTTGTGACCGCCCGGCCACAATGGCTCCACCTACCTACCAACCCATTATGGCGCGTAGCTAAGACACAAACATATACCTCCCAAGCCTATGGCGAAACTAGCTGCGGCTCGTGGTCGTGACCACCCGGCCAGGATAAATCCACCCACCTACTAGCCCACCATAGCGCATTGGTACGATCACAACAACACAGTATTTTTTCTTTCTTTTCTTTCTCTTCGTTTTTTCATAGTTAATTAGTTCACCCAAGTCCTGAGAATTAGGGAGAGGAAGAAAGGGACTTTCCCACTTTTCCCACACATGCATGCAAACATATACACTCTAGCCTTTGACAGATCAACCACCTCTTCACTCCATTCTCTCAATTACAAACACTACATATGTATTCATCGAGTTGACTTTTCACTAGGTAACTACAGCCGGCTATGCCTTAGTCCCTCGTATACCTATCCTTAGATGATCTAGAATGTGGGTCTCCGGGATGTCTCATGTAGCCTCACATCGTACTCGCATCCCAACAACTTCCCTAGGGCGAGTCAGGCTCAACTTCAGGAGCTCCGTCATCAGTTCCTATTGTTAGCACATCTGCCCAAGCCCACGTGATATCGTTTTCCTCGTTAGGCATTTCCCTAGAAGGATCAAAATAGTAATATCGATCTCCCGCCCATCCTACATGTCGAGTCAGGTATTCCTCAAAACACTCAATGTAAAATGCAACATCCAAACCCTGGTTTATAAAGCATACCAGCCAATGCGCTTCCTCTACATCATATTCCGTCTCAAAGTCGTCGACATCTATGTCCATGCGGGTGAATGTTTGGTCCGAGAAATATATCCTTAGCTCGTACAAGTAGAGTTGCGTTATTTGGTCTGCCATTTTGTTACTTAGCTCCTAACAATCTCTGCATAACACAAAAATATTAGAAGTCCAGAATTCTTGAGCTGGCACAAGATAATATTTATGACAACAAAAATCATAACTAACATATGCGCATATATATATATATATATATATATATATATATATATATATATATATATATATATATATATATATATATATATATATATATATATATATATATATATATATATATATATATATATATATATATATATAACTATACATGTATGTACAAGGAGTCTACTACGTCCCTCCGGTTGGATCTCGTCTGGCCTCTCCCGTCCTAATATCACTTGAAATATGGTTTAACTCAAAGCGCGTTAACTTTCACGGGAGCATATTCTTCTCCTAAATCTTGAATTTGCATGGAACCATTGGAGTTGAGTTCCACCACCTTAAACGGTCCTGCCCATCTTGTTTGTAACTTCCCCGGGAATTTATAATATTTACTATCATAGACTAGTACCAAATCCCCTTTTTGAATCGCATAGGTCTTGAGATTCTTATCATGCCTCTCCTTACGTCTCTTCTGAATAGCTTCCAAACTTTGTTGTGCGATGAGTCTCTTTTCTTCCAGCTTGACCAGTTGTACGTACCTTTCCTTCAGTGACTCTTCCTCGCCCAACCTGGCTTTGATGGCCACTCTTAATGTTGGAACTTCTTTTTCGATGGGAAAGATGGCTTCCTCGCCATATACTAGGGAGAACGGAGTGCTTTTAGTCGTCACTCGGTAGGATGTTCTATACGCCCATAAAGCTTCCAAAAGTCTCTCATCCCAGTCTCTCCTATGCACAGCTACTGTCTTTGTCAGAATCTATTCCAGCACCTTGTTGGTGACCTCCACTTGTCCATTTGCCCTCGGATAATATGGAGTGCTCTTCCGATGTTTGATCTTATACAATTCCATTAATTCTTCGATCAGTTCGTTGACAAAATGGGTTCCTCTATCACTTACTATTTCCAACGGGCATCCAAATCGGGTGATGATTTGTTCGTACAAAAATTTAGCAACATCAACAGCTCGGTCAGTTTTCAGAGCTTTGGCTTCTACCCACTTGGTAACATAGTCAGTACAGACCAAGATATACCTATTGGATCTTCGTCGTGAGGGAGGATCAATAGGCCCCACAAAATCAATTCCCCACTTCTCAAAGGGCTTAAGAGCCAGCACCGGCATAAGAGGAGCGGCATGCGCTAATGTTGGTTTGCCCATTCTTTGGCATTTGTCGCATTTCTTACAGTATGTGTGAGAGTCTTTAAACAACGTTGGCCACCAATACCCAGCCAATAAAATCTTTCTTGCCGTCAATTCACCAGCAAAATGTCCACCGCAGGGTTCATCATGCAATGCCCTCAACACTAGGGTTGCTTCTTCTTCCTCGAGACACCTCCGATAAACGCTTTCATGTACAAAATATCGATAAAGCTGCCCCCCAATGATGCTATGGTGCTTTGCCAATGCTAATAGTTTTTGCTTCTCTCTCTTGCTTGCTCCTGGCGGATATTTAGTGGTGCATAAGAAGTTCACCAAATCGGCATACCAAGGTACTTTAGCATCAACCTGGAATAGATGCCCATCAGGAGTATCATCGGGCACACCAGAGATTGGCTCCTCATTAACAATTCGAGATAAATGGTCGGCCAATATATGCGCTTTGCCTGGTCTGGTTACCACTGTGAACTGAAATTCTTGGAGGAGTAGCATCCACCTCATCAATCGTCCTGATAGCTCGGGTTTATTAATGATATACTTGAGGGCTTCATGATCCACATAAAACGTGAAATGTTTTCCCATCAAGTAATGCCGATACTTGTTTACCGCAAAGATCATCGATAGGCATTCCTTCTCCGTAGTCGTGTAGTTCCTCTCAGTGCTATTCAAATTGCAACTTGCGTAATAAATAGGGTGATCCAACTTCTTTTCATCGGCTTGGCATAGCACTGCTCCAACCGCAGTATGAGAAGCGTCGGTATGCACATGGAATTCTTTCGTCCAGTCGGGTGCTACCAAAATCGGTGCATTTATCAATCTCTCTTTGATCGAGTCCAATGCAACTTGACACTCTTCAGTCCATTGGTATTGTTGGTCTTTCCTCAAAAGATTCGTCAGTGGTGCCGCTATTGATGCAAAATTTAATATAAAACGTCGATAATAATTAGCATGCCCCAAGAATCCTCTGAGTTGCCGCAAGTTTTGAGGAGGTGGAAGTTGTCCAATTTTTTCTACTTTATCCTCGTCAACCGCGATCCCTTTTTCGGAAATAACATGTCCCAAAAGCAATCCTCTTCGTACTCCAAATGTACACTTTTCAGGATTTAATGCAATGCCCTTTTCAATGCTTCTTTTTAAAATAGCTTCGATCCTCTCCATCATGTTTTCATCATTGCCTCTGATTGCAAAATCATCGAGGAATATCTCCATCCAATCCTGCAAATAGTCTTGATATGCAGCTATCATTGCTCTCTGGAATGTGGCCGGTGCATTGCATAATCCAAATGGCATCACACGATATGCATACGTACCCCATTCTATGGTGAAAGTAGTTTTTGATTGATCCTCTTCATGGATTTGGATCTGGTTGTACCCACTGAAACCATCCAAAAATGAGTACAATTTATGGCCAGCCACTCTGTCCAAGATTTGATCAGTAAACGGCAAGGGGAAGTGGTCCTTTTTTGTGCGCTCGTTCAACTTTCGATAGTCTATGCAAATACGGATTTTCTTATTTTTCTTAGGAACAACTACAATTGGTGATACCCATTCGCTGGATGCGATGGGATATATGAATCCTGCTTCCAATAATTTGGTCAATTCCAGCTTGATCAATTCCGAGTAGACTGGATTTGTCCGCCTAAGTCGTTGACATATTGGTCGGGTACCTTCTTCCAAGTCTATATAATGTTGGCAGATTCGGGGATCAATTCCTCTCAGATCACTGTATGACCATGCAAAGGCCTTGCTAAAATTTTTGAGTGCCATTTTAATGCAATCTCGTACTCCACCCGGTAGCTCTGACCCCACACCCAAGAACTTTCCTGGAAAAACTTCCCATTTTTCCAACTGAGCTTCTCGTGAATATTCTTTATTCCTTGATGACACTGTGATTGGAAAGTGTTCCCCGATCACGCGTGCATGGTTGGCCAGTAAATCATTGTTTTGTTCTGTTTCGATTGACCTAATTTCTTTAATTCAGCTTTTGCAATGGCTTCCCGCACTTTAGTTTTACTTTCCGCTTCTCTGTCTGATTGTCGATTTCTCCTTAGAAGCTCTTCTTCTAGCATTCTAACCCTTTCTCTCAACTGTTGCACTTCCATTGTCGAAGCTAGCTCCAGTTTCAACTCTTCTTTTGAAGTTCCCTTCTCCAGGGATTGAGTAGCTTTATTTTCCTTTGCGTCTATACTCAACATGTAGCACTCAAATTCACTTGTATGTGTCAACCATCCCAGCAACTCCTGGTCTGAATCATCCTTGTAACATAGAGGATCTATGTACTCGCCCACTTTTGCATGTTGGAGGTTGGCCAATTGCAGATTAAATCCATCCTGTAAAAGGTCCTTGGAAGTCTCCATGCGCAGGGCAAATCTTACGCGCGCCATTTCTTGTCTAACCTTTTCCTTTGCTTTTTGCTCCCTCTCCTCAGCCGTTGTCAATTTCTTGCCGGTCAAGTTTGGGGACACTTGAAGTTGTATTCGATCAACCTTCGGTCCAATTGTGATAAATCCTGTGCGCCAATCGTGCACACATTCGGCTTGCACCAGCCATGGCCGTCCAAGTAGGATCGAGAAGGTAGCCTCTGAGGTCCTTGGTCTTACTATCAGATAATCAACTTTAAACTCTAGACCGCCCACAACTGTGCTTACATTCTTCAAAAGACCCGCAGGCTTCACTTGTGTTTGATTTGCCATTCTCAAGGACATCGGCGTTTCTTCCATGTGGTTGAGGCCCAAAGCTTTCATCATGAACTAAGTCATTAAGTTGATTGCGGCTCCACTATCTAACTGAGCACCAGGGACTGCATACCCTTTAATCTCGACTGTCACAGCCGGAGCGTTCGAATCAATTTGCATCGTAATGCTTTGAATGATCCCTTGGACATCTTTATCTTGTCTCTTTTTATCTCGAGCTTTCCTTGGCTTCTTAATATATTCGTTGTAGAATTGTTTCCTATAAGCAGGTGAACATTTTAGCAATGTGCCAATATCCAGCGTGACTTCCGTGTCAGCGAGCAACTTTACAATATCCACTTCTTCCAAACTTTGTCTTTCCTTCCTACATTTTGGAGCCCTTAATCTTTCAGGGAATGGTGCTATTCCTGGCACAAACTCCTTGGTCACTGGTGGAAGAATCGCTATCTCTTCCCCATCCTCAAACTCTTGCTGCTCAGCAAATTCTCCAACTTGGTTTTCTACCTCTCCATGTTCGGTTATCTTCTCCTGGCTAGCTTTTTCGCTTTCGCCTTCTAGATGCTTCTTTGAATACTCTTGAGTCCTTGTGACTACTGCCACAGTTGGCTCTTTATGTGATTTCTTGGCCTCGTAAGCATCCACAAAGTGCATTGACGAGCTAGAGCCTTCTTGAGGGTTCGGTGTCTTGAACACTTCTCCGATCGTAGGAACTTGCTCTTGAGCTCTCGTTGTGGAATGCATCTGAGTGTCAACATAATTCGAGGACCCTACTGGTCCTTTTTCCTTGCCGGCGACAGCTCTTCGTTTTGGACAATCTTCATCAAAGTGGCCCTCTCCACTACAGTACCTACATAGTGGGGTATAATCAATTGGTTTCTTTTCGTTTGGACATCTAGATTGAGTATGGCCAAAGCCATGGCATCTCCAGCACTGGATTGGACCATCTCTTCTTTGATCACACGCGGCTCCTCTTGGATAGTCTCCTCCTTGACCCTGAGCACCATATCCATAAGTAGGTCTGTTTTCCCAACGAGATGTAGGTGGGACACTTTGAGCGGGCAATCCCGTGTAAGGTCTTTCTCTTGTATCTCCGGATTTCATGGTCCTCTCTTCATAGGCTCTCTTGTTATAACATCGGTCCTCTGTGTGATTTGTTCTTCCACAAAAAGTGCAACGCATTCTAGGTGGTGATCTATCTGTGAATACTCTCGAGATTGTAGGGCATTCTGAAGCCAAATGGCCGTAACCATGGCACTTTCCACACCATGTATTTGATCGAAACACTTGATTCGGGTTTGTCGTGACCTCTGGTTTTATTGTGTATGTCTCCTGAGTCATTGTGGCAGCTTTTATAGCTTGTGTGACCAACTCCAATATTCGTTCTTCACTTAGCGCAGGCTTTGTCTCGCCTGGCGTACTAGTGGAAGCTACAAAAGCTGTAGTCATCAATGAGGGACTTCCTTGGCCAGGATCTTTCATCGGTATGCTCCCGGGGCCTCCCATTGGCTCGTATAAGAGTTCCATCTTCCTTTGTTGGCATAATTGGACTTCCTCACAAAGCCTCGCTTGTTCCTTAGCATCCATTAAAGTCGCAGGTCTTGTCAGGCTGACATGTTGTTGTGTTGTAGGATCTCTCAATCCCGAAATGAATCTTTGTTTCAATGTCTCATCGTTCGGGGCATTCGCGCCCATCTTTCTTACCAATGTTTCCATTCTCTGAATGTAGTTATCGATGCTCTCATTGACTCCTTGTCGCAAGTAATCCATTTGTTGGGCCAATCTATCTTGGAAGCCTTGTCGTCGAAACTTTGCCAAGAAGGCTTCCTTGAGCATCTGATAAGTTCCACGCTCTTGTGGTGTCAGATTCCCATACCAATTGGCTGCCTCATCACGGAGAATAGCTGGAAAAATTCTCAACCTTTGATCCTGGTCAACTATGTCATTGGCCTCACAAGTAACCTCAAACAACTGGATAAAACTATCCGGATCTTCGTCCCAAGCACCTGAGAACTTGGTGAAGTCCCCCAAGTGAACTGAAATCCGCTGAGCCATTTCGAACAGAGGTGTGATATCAATATCACTTCGATCCCAGAAATTTAGCACACGCGGCCTCAAGATCCCTCCTTCAAACTTTTGCACTTGATTCGCGACTCTCCTACGAGAGTACACGTTTTTAGCAGATTTCTTTGAGCTAGTCGAGGTTGACTCGCCTTGCAGTTCCCACCTCTTCCTTTCTCTTTCAAGGGCTCTTCTCTGAGCGCGTTCCTCTCTTTGCGTTTGTGTTGCTCCTGAGGATGAGCTCCCCTCGCTCATGTACTAGATCTGGGGTCCGCAAGCTCGGCCAACATGTGGCGCTAGGCGAACCTATGGCACTCTCTTATAGAGACGTACCAAGCTATTCCCGGCAAACGCACCAAAATGATAGGTCTCTAAACCCAAGGAAGAATGCCCATATGTAATTGGATTTGCTCGGATTTTTGTTTCCCAATAGGTCCGTTTCGCCTCGGAAGCACTGAATGTGCGTAGTTACCACCACTTGATGATCCCTCGTAGATCCGAATCTTTTTGGATGGTAATCTCACACGAATTCCAATCCTAAAGTTTCATCCAAGGATGCCCTAGTCTCAGGGTTCTACTTTACTTAGATTTGGGAAAGACTTTTGGTCTCGATGCAAAAGCAAAGGGCCCTTTTTTCCACACTTTATTATTTGCACGGTCCTCTGTCCCCTTGCCACCCACACACGTACCCTTCCTCACTTTTTCCTCTTCTTCCCTTTTTCTTTTCTGTCTGTCTTCGTCCCTGCCATTCCCCCTCTTTTTATTTTTCGCTCAAACTTATGCTCACCCTCCTTCACCTTACCTTGTCCACTCTTGCTCACTTACCCTCATGCACAAACCTTTCATACAAACACTCTCATGCACACACGTGCACACACACATGCCCACCCATACCCCCACAATGCACACACTCTTGCACACGTCTATCCATGCACACACCCCCACTCTTTCGACTCCCTCATGAACTTCCTCTTCCACTCACAATATGAAGGATTCCAAGCAACTGTATTCTCTTTTCACATTCACGCGAAGTGGTTTTAGTGACATTGTTAATTTCATTAATGGATGGTAGTAGTTGAGGGTGGTAGTTTACTCTTAGGCCTCTCAATAAGATAAAACTAGCCCTTGACCATGGCTAGAGACCACGCGGAGTAATTGTAAAGGGAAGCCAAACATTCCTATACTTCTCATTTCGAATGCGAGAAATAATCCGGGGCTATTTTTTTGACACAAATCACTTTTCTCTAGGAGTAGCTAGAAGCCTATTAGGCATCCTTTGAGTGATTGGATTCGGTCTTACACAAGAGATCGGTAGAGACATTATCACCACCATTCATTATTGACGATGTTCACAATCTTTCCAATGACGCAAAGGAACCCTTCGCGTTGCACACTTTTAATCTAATATAAATTCTTGAGTTTATCATATGCTCTAGTCTGCATATTGAGCTACCCCAAGAGGCATAGTCGAAGTTCAGAATTCCAAAGATTCTCATCATCAACGAAAATGTATGCTTTGAATATTGTCAATATTTAGAAGGAGCTATACATCTATCATTGCAAACAAACCCAGTAATAGTGGGAACACAAGTTCTCATCTAACCAACAACAAAACACCTTATGAAATCTGGGATTTGCGGTACTACCTCAAGGTTCTTCATTAGAATAAAGATGTGGAGTCATCTTGCCCAGTTCCGTTTTTCTCCACTTCATGCGAACCAGTATTGATGCATTCTTGCTTTGTTAGCTCCATAACAAATCCCCGTTGATTCCTCATTAACTCGGGAGGCCTAAACAAAAGTCCCTGATGCTTCTCACAAATAAGTTCTTGAATACTGCTCTCAACCCAAATGGCTCTTGAGATCTCTGAGATCTCTTTCTTTTACCGGTCCCTGCAACATATGAACGCCACTACCATAGTCATGCTTAAGGCACTAAACTGTATGCTTTCCCAAGGGTAAATGGGATACTTCCCCATTCAAGGTTTCTCAATGTTCCAAGACATAGATAAGTTGTTCGCGAATCCCCTGATTAATGGCTTTAAACAAAGCTATCAGTTTGACATTCAAAATTCTTCAAGGAGACCAACACACACAGACGACTTTCTTTTTCTTCCCACCCCAGTTAGATGATAAAAACCATCAGAAATAAGATTCATGCCTTCTATCATTCAATCACTCGGCAACTTAACATTTCCATCATGTGCTCGTTTAAATTTACTCACAAAGTGGAGGCGTACTGTGACACTCGTTCAAGCAGATATCATGAAGGATTCTCACCAGAATACTATGATAATACTTCTGTGTTTTTTCCCACTTGTGAATACAGAGTGGCGAGTGATTGCTCCTCAGCTTCTGAGCTAGAACCCTTCCAGCTGCTCCTTCATAAAGCGCACGGCCACGAATCAGCCGCCCCTTGTGCACGAAGACGACACTCAGCAGTCGAAAGAGAGGGCAGCACTCCCCATCTTCTAGATACCTGCACACAAAAGTTCCCCTCCAAAAGAGAATCCTCCCGTTTTCTTCTCCCCTCTGACGCTACACTCTTCCTTTTTGAGCAGATAGATCATAACTCTTGCGGCAAATTTCGACCTTCAATATTCCAAAACGTGAATGCCTCCCCGCTATCAGCAGCTCTTTTTTTATTACCTTCTCCAAGCATGAAGAAAAAGACACACGAACCACAATCCCCCCCCCCAAATCGTCGCCACCTCTCATTTTTGATAAGGTGAAGTGGGAAGAGATAGAGGGTTCTGAAAAAAACTTCCCCCCGATCTTTCATACGTACTTTCCCTTTCTCTATGTATTGTCTTTCGTGACCTTTTGATTTGAAATGACTGACTAACATTTCAAATACAAAACCCTCCCCCGTTGAGATTGCATGAAAATTAGCCGTGGTCCATCAATGCCTATGGACTCATCAACAAACTTTGCCATAAGCTTCCAACAGATCGAACGGGTCAATTTCTCCATTCCTTTCCAGATTTCTACGTCCTCATCATCTGTCCAATACACCGGTGTAGCAGACCACACCAAATATCCCCCCAGGCCTCATGTCCGTAGGAGGGGCTCTACACACTCCAAATACTTCTCATCCATCATCAAATCCACTCTTCAAGTACCTGAAATCAAACGTATTTTCCTGCCAAATAGACCCACATTAGTGCATAAAAATCAACCATTTTCTGAGCTAACAGGACTTAATGAAAGATGCATTCAAAAATCAATTTCAGCATGGAAATATTGCAGAGATCATCATAGAGGAATTAGAAAATTTGAGATTGGGTCTAGGTGAAAAATTTCCAGAGTTTGTAACTAGGGCTAAAGCACTACTGTCTAAGTTACCAGATCCATCAAATGATTTTTTTGTCAAGAAATGGTTAGCTAAGCCACTTCCAGTGACCACCCAATGTAAAATCAAGGAATTAGTGTTGCCTACAGCCTCCATAGAGGAATTCATCAACACAGCTACACGACTGGAGCAGATAAGGCAGTAGTATGGAGCAACTTCTTCTCAACTACCATATTCTATAGAAATGGAGGATCCAGTAATCCAGCTAAGGAAGGAGTTGGAGGGCTTAAAAAGGAATAAACCCCACAAAGAGGAGGAGAATGTTGTTACTTAGTTGGCAAGGGAGATTGAAGCATTAAAGCTCCAAAAGGAGGAGGAGGCCCAAGTAGAGGAATTGGCTCAGCTACAATAGGAGTTGCAAGAACTCAAAGGAGGTGGCATCAAGAGTGGACTCTGGTGTACCATGTGCAGCAAGCAAGGTCATATAGTAAGTGAATGTCCCTTGTTAAGTGTGACTTGCCAATTATGCAGGAAAGTTGGGCATGAGGCCGAGGAGTGCCAATCAAGAGGAATTCTTGCAACAACATATTGGACACAAGGAGGACCCTTACCACCAGCAAATGTGATGGTGGTTGCACCCAATCAAGGTAACAATTACAACCCTAGACAGAGGAATAACTTTGGAAATGGGCCTAGGAGGCCAATCATTTGTTTCAGATGTGGAGAATGTGGGCACTATCAAAGTAGGTGCACTCTACCAAAAAATGCCCCTCCTTGCAGGAACTGCCCAGAGGCCAAAGACCACTATACAAATTGTTGTCTTAAGAATCAAACCTCTTCATCTGGGCCCCACATTCAAATGATTTTTGTGCACAAAGAAGAAATGTTAGATCAAGTCAATGAGCCATCACCATCTACCAGGGTGGTGCAGTTAGAAGAAAATGAATCTTTTACATTGCAGACAAGAAACAAGGGAAAGGCTCAAGTAGATATAGTTCAAGAATCAAGAATTAATGGATTGAACAAAGACAAAGAGACATCTGAAGACAAGGCCACCGCATGTGCAGATACAAGGCAAAAAGGAGATCTCATATGTACTAGTGATGCCATTGGGCATGCATTCAACAAGGCTCATGAGGAGTTTGATAAGTCAAGTGGAGCCCATGCTCTTAAGGAATCAGAGGCTTCAAAACTACTCAAGTCCATGAAAAAGGAGGTTACTATTTTTTATTTTATAAAGATGGATGGGAAATTCAAGTCAGAACTCTTGCAGATAATTGATGAGGCTTCCGCTACAATTTTGGTGGCAAAGACTGTTGTTATGCATAAAGTTCAAATTGTAGGGGAAGCACCCCTTATAGATTATAAGAGTCCTCGGCTGACAGTATCTATCAAAGGTCATGAGTTTCAAGGAGTTATTGTAAATGGTGGTTCTAGCATTAACTTGATGCATGAACATACAATGGAAAAGGTTGGACTCCACCCTTCAAGGCCTGCAAATTTCACTATTACTTTGGCAGATCAAAGCAAAGTAAGGCCCTTGGGAGTGATCCCAAAGTTCCACTTGAAGTACAAGGTAATCTCTTCATTCTGGATTTTGTGGTTTTAAGACTGCCCCAGGTTGAAGGAGGATTTCCCCTCTTAATTGGAAGATCATGGCTGAGACATGCAAGTGTCATCCATGATTGGGGTAAAGACACTATGTGGGTACAAAAGAAAGGGCAAGAGCTGACACAGATACATTTAGAAGAGGGCCCAAATAATCAAGGGAACACCAGCATGATGCAAACAGTTGGCATTTGCATGGAACCAGAAACAGAGGATCAACCGCAAATAGATTTCAAGGAAGAAGAGGATATTCTAAATTGGCTCCAAGCAGGCAACTCTTCCTCTTGTTTTGGAATTTTTCTTAATAATTCTTGCACATCTGAAGGTTATGATGAAAATCAGGAGAAAGTTCGGGTTGATGGATTGGGAGAGCCCATCACAGACCACAGAAGGGGCAGGAAGACACCCCTCAAATACAACTTGGAGGAGGATGTAACAACAATAGAGAAGGAAGTTACTAAAGCTAAAGACAAGGTAAAACATACTAGTGAAGAATGCTCTTTCCCAATTCAAGAAATCCCTGCAGGATGGATGCAGGATAAGGAGGAATGCATTGAGATCCAAAATACCCCTGCTTGTGAAACAATGCACGAAAAGTTAGTGGAAGAAAACAAGGTTGGAGATGAGCACGAAGATAATATGGTAGAGAGAAACCCTGTCAAAGAAATACAATTAGGCACTCAAGACAATAATCGTCCAGTTTTGGTGGCCACTTGGTTGTGGAGCCACCCAGGGCTCCTTGAAAAGGTAAAATCCTTCTTGACCCACTATATAGATGTTTTTGCATGGCATTATAAAGACTTAGAAGGAGGTCCTGCCAATTATGGAGAGCATAGAATCCCTCTGGTTGAGGGAGCCAAACCAATATGAGGGAAGAGTTATAGACTTAACCCAAAATATGTTGAAGTTGTTTATGTGGAAATACAGAACATGGAAGATGCAGAAATCATCATTCATGTGGAACACTCAGAGTGGCTCTCACCCATGGTTATAGTACCAAAGAAGAATACCAATAAAATTAGAATTTGTGTTGACTTTAGAGCACTCAACAAGGTGACCATTCTAGATGGATTCCCAATGCCATTTGTAGAGCAGGTCATTGAAGAAGTGGCTGGACATGCATTATATAGCTTTATGGATGGCTTTAGTGGCTATAATCAAATATCAATACACCTAGAGGATCGTGAAAAGACTGCTTTTATCACACCTTGGGGAACATATGTGTATGTTAAAATGCCATTTGGACTCAGAAATGCTCCAGCCACCTTTAACAGAACTGTCAACCTCATTTTTGGTCCCTTATTGCTGGAAACACTTAGAATTTTCATGGATGACTTCTTCATTTTCAGGTTCTCACAATGAGACCCCTTTAGATTGCTTGGACCATCACTTGCGATAGTTGTAGAATGTTTTTAAGAGATGCAGGGAGACTAAGCTAAAGCTCAACCCAAAAAAATGTCATTTCCTTGTGACAGAAGGAACTCTCTTGGGACATGTGGTGTCGGCTAAAGGTATAGCCCCATATCTTGATAAAATTATTTCTATATTAAAGTTGCCAAAACCTAAATCTCCTAAAGAGATTCAGAGTTTCTTGGGGCATAGTGGATGTAACAAGTCTCCTAAACTTGAGTCACAATCTCACACAGAATAATGGGTTTCGACACCACAAGATATAAAGAAGGCAAACAGAGTATACGCAGAACAAGAAGAGAGAGAATTTTATTATCTGTGCAGATTTACAAGTAGTTCTGATCTGCGTTACAAAATCTATCAGATTGCTTCAATGTGAAGCCTCATCCACCCGACCATCCCCGAGCTGATCTCAATCCCAATCTCAATCACAATCACAATCTCAATCCCAATCTCAATCACAATCACAATCTCAATCTCAATCTCAATCTCAATCGCAATTCCAGAAGCCGAAAAAAACGATCGTAATGACTGTACGACCATCATCCTTTTCTATCTCTCAGTCTTCGTCTTTTTGGGATCTCCGCCTTTTGCCAGCGCACGACCAATCACGCCTTCCTAGACCCGCACTTTTAGAATCTGCATGCTCCAAGATACCGTCTTTTCGCATGTCTCATGCAAGACTTCCGGACCACCCATGCATCTACTTTTCATGTCCACCATCAAGAATCGTACCTGCAAAAATAGAGGTGATCCCTACAACGCACTCACACACACGTCAATCACCCAAAAATAACCCATATACCCATGTGCGTTTTCTAAATCCGCGAACATGAATAAGATGAATGAATGAATGAAGGTTTCTCTTTTTTTTTTTTTTTAAGTGTTTGAAAACGGCACTTTTCAAAACCCTGTAACTCAAAAACAGTGAGGAATCAGCTTGAGCTTGTGAGCGACAAAAAAATTCAGTTCTTAAATCTGTACAATAATGTTAGAGATGCCTCAGGTCCAAATCTGCTTCTAGATACCACTTTTGGGCCCTGCAAAATCAAAAATTCTAGAGAGATGAAAAAACATGAAAAATCTCTTCATTAACCTATCTTCATGGAACCAAATGAGACATAAAACATAGGAACTACAAAAAATTCAATCACGTAAAGTTTTTCTACTAAGAATACTCTACCTTTCTCTCATACAACACTTTTTCAGATTCCTTCATCTTCATGCTCGAAATTAACATACAAATTTCATGCGAAAACTTTCTAGAGAGAGAATGTAAAAACTTATTGCTACAAAATTTTGCAGACATGATCAGAATATCCTAAACATAAAATTTCATTATTACCTACACATCTTTTTTTTTTTCCAGGTGGAAAATCAACGTGGCATCTTACAATTCTCCCCCTCTTTAAAGAACTCTATCCTCAGAGTTGGAAAGAAGGATAATGTTCCATAAACTCATCTAAACCAACCCATGTTGAATCTTCAATAGGATATGCAAACCACTTTACTAAAATTTCCACTATTTCACAATTCCTAAGATGTCTAACTCTCCTATCCAATATAACTTCTGGTTCATGCTCAAAAGTGGCATCTTCCTTCAACTTAGATTTGTCCTACAAAACATGATCAGCATTAGGAACATACTTTTTAAGTAATCCAACATGGAAGACGGATGAATTTTCAAAGTATTAGGTAGGTCAAGTAAATATGCAACAGAACCAATTTTCTTTAAGATTTTGAAAGGATCAGCATAACGAGGAGACAATCGATGATCTTTGCCTAAAACCAGATTTGATTTAGAAGGACTCACTTTCAAAAAAACCAGATCATTTGTTCTAAATTCCAAGGGCCTCTTTTTGAGATCATGATATAATTTCTGACGTTTCTGTGCATCTTTCATGTTTTTCCTTACCTTATTTAGCTCCAAATCCATGTTTTCAAGCATCTATTTGGATATTTCAACCTGATTCTGTGAATTAAAAAGTGAATGCGGCAGCAAGCAATTATAACCATACATTGCTTCAAAAGGTGTCATCTTAATAGAGGAATGCCATGCACTATTATATGCATACTCAACCAAGGGCAAATATTCAGTCCAATTGTTTTGCTTATCATTCACATACATGCATAACATATCCTCAAGCACCCTATTAACCCTCCCGGTCTCACCATCAGTTTGAGGATGAAATGCAGTACTCATGCGTAATTTTGTTCCTATGGATTGAAATGTTGCTTTCCAAAAATTAGATGTGAACCTTGCATCCCTATCAGAAATTATACTTTTGGGTATACCATGTAACCTAAAAATTTCTTTTATGAAAAGTTTAGCAACATGCAAAGCTGTATCAGTTTTCCTCATGGAAAGAAAATGTGCCATCTTTGTAAGACGGTCCACGACAACAAAGATGGTGCCATGCCCACTTCTGGTCACAGGCAACTTTGTTATGAAATCCATAGAGATGGATTCCCATTTTTTATCAGGCACATCTAATGGTTGTGACATGCCAGGACTCCTTTTAAATTTGGCCTTAACCTGTTGACATTTCAGACATTCTTCGACATACCTCTTAATATCATATTTCATACGTGACCAGTAATATGAAGCTTTCACTTTTGCATAAGTTCTAGAAAAACCAGGGTGTGCAGAGAAAGGTGCATCATGACAGTCATGCAGGATCTTTTCTTTCAAAACAGATTCTGAAGAAATACATAAACGAGAATTACAATACAAATCATTATTTCTCAAATGAAATTTTCCTTGAAACATAGAACCTGGATTTATACCCAAAAATTCCAAGATTGCTGCATAAAATAAATATTCTTTTAATTCTTTTCCAATATCAAAATCAGAGGATAAAATAGAAATTGAACTACATAAGGGTTTATGACTCAAAGCATCGACCACCTTGTTTTCTTTTCCTGCTAAGTATTAAATATCAAAGTCATATTCACTTAGCAATTGGATCCATTGTTTTTGTCTATTGTTAAGTAAAGGTTGAGTAAATATGTATTTAAGGCTCTGATGATCTGTTCTTAATTCAAACTTTACTCCTAGCAATAAGTGTCTCCAATGTTTTAAGTGCATGAACAACTGCAAGCATTTCTAAGTCATGTGTTGTATAATTTAGTTCATGTTTCCTTAATTTCCTTGACTCATAAGCCACTACCCTCCCTTCTTGTGAAAGTACACATCCGATTTGGCTTCCACTAGCATCACATGCAACAATAAAAGGCTTCCCTAACTCAGGTATCTTTAGCACACAATTTTTTATAACTTTCTGTTTTAATTCGTCAAACGCCTTTTGACACTCATCGTTCCATGTGAACTCTCTATTTTTCTTTGTCAATTCTGTAAGAGAATTTGCAATTCGAGAAAACTCCCTAATGTGTGCCCTCTCATATTGTGCCAAACCAAGGAAGCTTCTCACATCCCTCACACATTTGGTTGTAGGCCAGTCAACTATGCTTTTAACTTTCTCAGGATCTATATGAATCCCTTCCTTAGAAACAACTCTCCCCAAATAAGTCACTTCCCCTTTTGCAAAAAAACATTTACTCATCTTACCATATAGTTTATGCTCTCTTAGTTTTTGTAAAGTCTTCCTGAGATGCAATGCATGTTCATCATCATCCTTAGAATACACAAAAATATCGTCAAGAAAAACTAATATAAATTCATCGAGATATTCATGAAACACATTATTCATCAAACACATAAATGTTGCAGGAGCATTTGTTAATCCAAAAGGCAAAACTGTGAACTCGTAATGACCATATCGTGTTCTAAAAGCAGTTTTGGGTATGTCCTCAGACTTTACTCTAATTTGATGATATCCCGATCTTAAGTCAATTTTAGTGAATACTGTGGCACCACTCAATTGACTCAATAGTTCATCCCCTATAGTCAATACAAAGTCTGTATGAACCATCTTTCTTTTTCTGAAACAAAACAGGTGCTCCCCAAGGTGAAACACTAGGTCTTATCAACTCCTTCTTCAATAGATCATCCAATTGGAGCTTCAACTCTTTCAATTCATCAATATTGAACCTATAAGGTGCTCTAGAATAAGGCTCACTTCCTGAATAAAGGTCTATAGCATGGTCAATTTTCCTAGGAGGAGGCATGCCCGGTAGATCATCAAGAAATACATCTACGTACTCATCTAAAAGTTTTTTAACATATTCCGGTATTTCCTATTCTTTCTTCTTCTCCTGAAGGTCATGCACATAAACCAAATATGTCTCACAACCATGTCGAATACCCCTAATCAACTTTATTGCAGAAATAGGAGAAAAACTTGAATTACACTCGCCTGCAAGACGATGTTCCTTCCCTTCTATTTTCAAAGTAAGGATCCCGCTTTCACAATCAATCACGACACTGTTATGAACTAACCAGTCCATTCCGATGATTACATCACATTCTCTCATTTCAATTACATGGAAGGTACCCAAAAACTTATGTTCTCCTAACATAAAATCAAGATTCTCAATACAGCCTCGAGTATAGTGTATCCTACCATTAGCCATCTGTACAGGTCTTTTAGTCTGCATCTCAATATGCAACCCTAAAGCTTCTGCCATCTTAAGTGAAAGGAAACGATTTGTACTACCCGAATCAATCAAGAAACTAACCTTACGTGAGGATATGTCCCCCATAATCCTAATCACCGATGCCCTTGAATGAGAAGAAGTTTTCATGCATTGAAGTCTAGGGCTAGAACACTTACCTTGATCATCCGCTTCCTCAATTCTCATGTTTTCTTCTTGTAGATGAGCTATCTTCGCTTGCATAGAACGGTTGATGGCCTTGTTTGGACATTCAAAAGTGCGATGTCCTTGTTCTCCACATCGAAAACAAAGTCCCAGCCTCTTAGCCCGCTCCAGGAAATCAGAATCACGTTGCCAGTGCACAACTTCTTGCTTCTTAGGTGTATCCGTTTGCTTCGGCTTTGGTCTTCCTCCTTGACCGTTAATAGAGTTAGTCGATCTCTGTCCATTTTGATTTATTGAAATAGGTCTTGGGGGTCGATGTCCTATTGAGATAAACCTTGATTTGAATGCCTTTTTCGTGGTAAACTTCTCCATCTTCTCAAAGTTTTCTGCTTTTGCAACCGCATCAAGAAAATCTACACATCCGGACCCCTTTACTTGATAGCGAAGCTCTTCCCGCAAACCCTCAATAAACTTGCTTTTCAGCGCATCTCCAGAAACTTCTAGTGCATACTTATGTAAATGCAAAAATTTCTCCTTATATTCTTCAACAGACAAGTTATATCTATCATCCTCATGCAACTTGAAAGAGTAGAATTCCATTTTCTTTTCCATCTGATAATGTGGAGAACAATAACGATTCTCTGCTTGCTCTCGAAATTCTTTCCAGAGGATCGGACCTTCACGTGTTCTTGTCTGTATATAAGATTTCCACCACAGTTTTGCGACTCCTCGCAGATGCAGAATTGCCACCTTTGCTTTTGATTCCTCACTAAATACGTGCAGGTCAAAGAAATCTTCAAGTTCCTCAATCCATGCTTCAAGATCCTCTCCACTTTTCTTCTCACCATCAAATTTTTAATTTTGCTCTTTTGAACACTTGCTCGAGTGCAGATTCACCTGCATCATCATCCTCTTCAGGTTCACGCTGCCATCTAGCTCTACGTGCGTTTGATGTGCCCGCACCATTACCACCTTCAGCATTGAGGTCCATGAAAGCATTTGCAGTAGCCTCTTTTTGTTTGTTGGATCTTTCTTTATGTAATTCTGCATTCAATCTACGGATAAGCTCCTCTTGTTCTTCTATCTTCTTCTTCAAAGCCTGCATCTTGTCCCGGAATCCAACTCTGCTCTGATACCACTTGTAACAAGTCTCCTAGACTTGAGTCACAATCTCACACAGAATAATGGGTTTCGACACCACAAGATATAAAGAAGGCAAACAGAGTATACGCAGAACAAGAATAGAGAGAATTTTATTAGCTGTGCAGATTTACAAGTAGTTCTGATCTGCGTTACAAAATCTATCAGATTGCTTCAATGTGAAGCCTCATCCACCCGACCACCCCCGAGCTGATCTCAATCCCAATCTCAATCACAATCACAATCTCAATCCCAATCTCAATCACAATCACAATCTCAATCTCAATCTCAATCGCAATTCCAGAAGCTGAAAAAAATGATCGTAATGACTGTACGACCATCATCCTTTTCTATCTCTCAGTCTTCGTCTTTTGGGAATCTCCACCTTTCGCCAGCGCACGACCAATCACGCCTTCCTAGACCCGCACTTTTAGAATCTGCATGCTCCAAGATACCGTCTTTTCGCATGTCTCATGCAAGACTTTCGGACCACCCATGCATCTACTTTTCATGTCCACCATCAAGAATCGTACCTGCAAAAATAGAGGTGATCCCTACAACGCACTCACACACACGTCAATCACCCAAAAATAACCCATATACCCATGTGTGTTTCCTAAATTCGCGAACATGAATAAGATGAATGAATGAATGAAGGCTTCTCTTTTTTTTTTTTTTTAAGTGTTGGAAAACGGCACTTTTCAAAACCTTGTAACTCAAAAACAGTGAGGAATCAGCTTGAGCTTGTGAGAGACAAAAATATTCAGTTCTTAAATCTGTACAATAATATTAAAGATGCCTCAGGTCCAAATCTGCTTCCAGATATCACTTTTGGGCCCTGCAAAATCCAAAATTCTAGAGAGAGATGAAAAAACATGAAAAATCTCTTCATTAATCTATCTTCATGGAACCAAATGAGACATAAAACATAGGAACTACAAAAAATTCAATCACGTAAAGTTTTTCTACTAAGAATACTCTACCTTTCTCTCATACAACACTTTTCCAGATTCCTTCATCTTCATGCTCGAAATTAACATACAAATTTCATGCGACAACTTTCTAGAGAGAGAATGTAAAAACTTATTGCTACAAAATTTTGCAGACATGATCAGAATATCCTAAACATAAAATTTCATTATTACTTACACATCTTTTTTTTTTTCCAGGTGGAAAATCAACGTGGCATCTTACAGTGGATACCACAAAAGGTTTATAAAAATGTATGCAGAGATAGCCAGGCCACTGGCTAGACTTACAGGTGAAGAAGTTCCCTTTCAATGGGAAGAGGAAGAAGAGAAGGCTTATCAGACATTAAGGTCCAAATTGGTGGCTGCACCAATTCTTATCACCCTAATTGGCCACTGGCTAGACTTACAGGTAAAGAAGAGCCCTTTCAATGGGAAGAGGAAGAAGAGAAGGCTTATCAGACATTAAGGTCCAAATTGGTGGCTGCACCAATTCTTATCACCCTAAATTTTTCATGTGCATGTAGATGCCAGTGCATATGTAGTGGGTGCAGTATTGGCTCAACATAGTGAAGAATTCAAACTTGACAGGCCTATTCAGTATGCTAGTAGAATTTTGACTAAAACTGAAAAGAATTATAGCACTACAAAAAGGGAAGCTCTAGCAATGGTTTTTGCAGTACAAAATTTCGTCATTATTTGCTAGGTGTGAAGTTTGTCATCATCACTAATCATCAACCACTCAGGTATTTATTGAACAAGCCACAAGCAACTGGGAGGATATGGAGGTGGCTACTTTTGTTCCAGGAGTGTCGGGAATCGAACTCACAACCTCTCAGTTAGGAGTGCGATGGGCTAACCACTTGCCCCAAAAGCCATGGTTGAGGATTAATTCCTAATCCTCTCTCTTAAGGCGTGGTTCAACCATCTCCTACTAGGACTATGTGACAAGGAGTTTGATTTTTCTGTAGTCCATAGACGAGGTAAAGAAAATGTCATGGCAGATCACCTATCCAGGATCAATAGGATGGATCAAGCTAGTGGAGTCAATGATGATTTTCCGGATGCTAATCCAAGAAGCAACCCACAGTTGCTCTCTCTTCTACTGAAGCTGAATACAGAGGTCTTGCCATAGCTACTTAGGAAGCTATGTGGATGAAGACATTATTCAAAGATCTTGGATTGGAGTTTGGAACTCCAACTATTTATGGTGACAATATGAGTTCTATTCATTTGGCTGCTAATCCTATTTTTCATGCAAGGACTAAACATATTGAAGTTCATTATCACTATGTAAGAGAGAAGGTTCTAAGCAAAGAGATTCAAATATCATATGTGTCCACTCTTGAAGCATGCCAAACAAGTCATTGATGCCCGCCATTTCACTAAGGAACAAGAATGTGACAAAAACTTCACTTCGACAAAAACTGAAATGAGTGCTGAAATTTCAGCTCACAAACCGTCACTCTGATGGCAATTCTGACTGCACGAATGGCTTCAAAATGTGGGTAAAACCCCAACCCATCACTCTGATGACAATTCTGACTACACAAATGGCTTCGAAATGGGGGTAAAACCCCAGACCGGCAGGTGCTTCTACTTCACAGTCTACTGTCACAGATGGAGCTTCTTCTTCGAGTACAGTGGTTACTCCTTCTCCACCTACACAGGAGCAGCTTAGATGGGATGGAAAAGATGCTCAAGCTCATGCTTTGATTGTGCTTTCAGTGAAGAATCATATAGTTCCACACATTCGGTCATGTTCTACATCACGATAGGCATGGGATACTCTTGCTTCTTTGTATGCCGTGCGTAATGAAGCACGTGTTGCATACTTGAGGAAGCAACTTCAGGATGTATGTATGGCTGAAAATGAGATGGTGGATGTGTATGTGACACACATCAAGGACTTGAAAGAGCAATTGGCAAACATAGATGAGATTATTCTGGATGCATCACTGATTTCTACATTGTTGAAAGGATTACCAGAATCTTTTCAAAGCTTTGCTACTACACTCCGTTTGGTTGCAAAATGAAATCCTAATATGTATGCATTTGATGAGGTTGTGTCTCTTCTTTTGCAAGAAGAGCAATCTAGAGTGAATAGTAGTGGTTTGATTGAGGGAACACAAGCACTTGCTATCTCACAAAAGGGAAAAAGCAAGTATGGTTCAGCTTTGGGTTCATCAAAACCAAAGCCTCAAGCTTCCTCTTCCACTCATTCCTCTAATGATGGTGATTTGCAAAAGAAGAAGAGATGCAAGTATTGCCGGAAGGCTGGTCATACTATTGATGAGTGAAGAAAGCTTGCTAAACGCAATGAAAAGAAGAAGGAATCCGGCATGTCTATTGTTGAAAATTCAGCAAATGCAAAGAATGATGAAGCTAACATGGCTCAAGATTTTTGGGCATGTGTTGTTACATGTCATTATGATGCTTCTTTGCATTCTAAATGTATGGTTGTGAGTGAGGCTGATTCGGATTGGTTCTCTGATAGTGGTGCTTCAAAGCACATAACATCATGCAAAAGATTTTTTGCCTCTTTGAAAGATCACCTAAAGGAGGACATGTGGTGTGTGCAAACAATGCCTCTTATCCTATCATTGGAGTAGGAGAAATTGAGCTTACAGCTACAAATGGAGGTGTGATTCTCTTGAAAAATGCATTGTATGTGTCTGGTATCAAGAAGAACTTAATTTATGTTCCGTTGATTGCCAAAGTTGGACTTCATGTACACTTTGTTGATGATAAGTGTATGGTTCATGATATCAGCAATGGCGATGTTATTGTGATGTCCGGTACATTATGTAATGGTTTGTATCGCATGGATACATATAAGAGGGCTGCCTCAAATGCCTTAGTTGCTCATACTTCTTCCATGGCTGAAATGGAGCTTTGGCATGCTCGTTTTGGTCACTTGAACTTCAATAGTTTGCTCTACTTGCAAAAGAAGGACATGGTTATTGGCTTGCCTACACTTGAGTCCATCGAAAAGCATGCATGTGAAGGTTGCATTCTTGGAAAAATTCATCATGCTTCTTTTCCAAAAGATGTTCATACACACACTACAAGAAAATTACAGCTTTTTCATAGTGATGTATGTGGTCCCGTCAAGACTCCATCTTTTGGGAAGCATGTATATTTTGTTACTTCATTGATGATGCTACTCGCCATACATGGGTGTATCCTATGAAAGCAAAGAATGAGGTATTTTCTTGCTTCAAAGCTTTTTTAGCTATGGCTGAAGTTTTTTCTTCACAAAAGCTTTTGACTCTATGCACGGATCGTGGTGGTGAATACATGTCACATGAGTTTAATGCTTTTCTTTGTGAAAGAGGTATTTCACACCAATGTACGGTGCCATATACACCTCAACAAAATGGTATTGCCGAGCGTAAAAATAGAACTCTACTTGAAATGGCACAATGTATGGTTAAAGGAAAGCATCTTCCTGATAAGTTTTGGATGGAAGCAGTCATATGTGCAAACTATGTGTTGAATCGCTGCTCTACAAAAGCATTGAGAGTCATCACTCCTTATGAGGCTTGGAATGGTCATACACCTATGGTTAGTCGTATGTGTGTGTTTGGTTGTTTGGCATATGCTCTTGTGCGATCACAACAGCATCATAAACTTGATGACAAGGCAAAGAAATGTATATTTGTTGCTTATAGTGCTGAAAGTAAGGGATATCGATTGTACCATCCATTGATGAACACCATTATTGTGAGTCGAGATGTGGTATTTGCTGAAAATTCAGTTTTCCCTCTACTTGAATGCAAAAAACTACCAACGGTTAGCTCACAAGATGTGTTCGATACACTCATGACTTTGTTCCAAAATGGTGCGCTTGACTATGGCCATGTAGACCAGCCAATTGAGGCTCAAAGGGCTGAAAAATTCCAGCCAAATAGGGCTGAAAATGCATAGAATTTCCAGCTAAACATGGCTGAAAAATTTAGCCAAAAATTGTCAAAACTGTTGGAAATTTCCAGCCACATATGGTTGAACATTTGCGTCAAAATATGGCTGAAACTGAGCATGAAATTCAGCCCATGCATGATGTACATATTGAAGATGTTTTACATAATGAACGCATGTCTATCAAGAGTGCACAATCTATGCCAAAGTGGTTGAAACAAACTTTGCAGGATAGCAAATTGAGTGCACCTTTACTTGGTAGAACAAGATCAAGCTCTCACCATGCATCAAGTAATTTTGTGGGCATGTAATGAAGAGCCACTTTCTTTTGAAGATGCATGTGACGATCCACAATGGATGAGTGCTATGCAATCAGAAATGGATTCCATACATAGGAATGGTACTTGGGAGTTATGTGAATTGCCAAAAGGAAAGAATGTCATTGGTACAAAGTGGGTTTACAAGATTAAGAGAAAATCTAATGGTAGCATTGATCGCTACAAAGCTAGATTGGTTGCCAAAGGATATGTGCAACAATATGGCATTGACTATGAGGAAACTTTTGCACCTACTTCACGCATGACTACTTTCGTACCGTGGTTGCATTGGTTGCCCATCGAGGTTGGAAAATGCATCAGTCGGACATAAAAACAGCCTTCTTGAATGGTGATTTGCAAGAAGAGGTCTATGTGAAGCAACCTCCTGGATTTGCTATGAAAGGGAAAGAGCATATGGTTTTTCGCTTGCATAAAGCCTTGTATGGTCTCAGGCAAGCCCCACGTGCATGGTATGACAAAATCCATAAGCACTTGATTGCTCTTGGCTTCACATGTAGTCCGATTGAAAGCACACTCTATGTACGCAAAAATGGGGTTGATCTTATAGTGCTTGTTCTTTATGTCGATGACATACTCTTGACTGGGTCATGTGGTGCAAAACTTGACATTCTTATGGCTCATTTGCAGCATACTTTTGATGTCACTTATCTTGGTCTTTTGAGCTACTATCTTGGCATCCAGTTTGTATCCGTTGAGGGGGGAATTGTTATGCATCAAGCAAAGTATGTTGAAAAACTACTTCAGTGTTTTGACTTTGAGGATTCTAAGCTAGTTTCTACACCAGTTGAGACGGGATTTAGGTTCTCAGTTTAGGATTCGAGTGATGCATTTGACACTTTTCTTTATCAGCAAGTTGTGGGATGTCTTATATATGCATGCAACACAAGGCCGTATATACAGTATGCAGTTTCCCAGTTGAGTCGATTCATGCATAGCCCTGGCACTAAGCATTGGCAAGCAGTGAAACGTGTGTTCAGATATCTTCGAGGCACTTTGAGTTTAGGTCTCTTTTATGACAGAGATATTCATCCATGCTTGCATGCTTTTACAGATAGTGATTGGGTTGGTTGTTATGATACTCGTGTGTCCACTAGTGGTAATTGCTTTTTCCTTGGAGACTCATGCATATCTTGGTTGAGTAAGAAGCAACCTACAGTGGCGACATCGATTTGTGAAGCTGAGTATAGGGCAGTTTTCACAGCTAGAGTGGAGTGTATATGGCTGAGATGCCTATTGATGGATCTTTGCATGGAGATTGATGTTGCTACGCATATTCTCACAGATAGCCATAGTGCTTTGGCTATTGCACAAAACCTAGTGTTTCATGCACGGGCCAAACATATTGAGGTGCATTATCACTATGTGAGAGAGCGCCTTCATGCAGGAGATATTGATTTGGTATATGTGCCTACACAAGATAATGTGGCAGACATATTCACCAAAGCTCTTCCACGAGAAAAGTTTGAAGATTTTTGCAAAGCTTTAGGCTTGTTACCTTGTGGGGGTTCATCTGTCACTCCCTATATGTGTTCACATCACTTGCTCCAAGGGGGTTTGTTACACTTATGTGTTCCTCGAGTAGCTTTGATGTGAACCTTTTCCCTATACATGGGCACTTTTTACGCTAGTGCTGGCTGTTGATATATTTAGGAAGTGATGTGTGTGAACACTCTAGGACCGCCTGGGCACTTTTTTCCCTCTTTAGGAGGTTTTTTTCCCTCGGCTTGTATATACGCCTATTGCCCTAATGGGCTACTCATCTTTTGTACATTCTCTAGTAATACATTCACTCTTGTGTGTTGTGCTCCAAGCTTCTTCTTCTTCCTTATGCTGCTCGCGTGCTTCCGTAGACGTCTAAATCCAACAATTGGTATAATCTAACAAAGATCAAAGAATTGAAGGAAAAGTTGATTTTTGCTGATGAGGTTATACCAGATAGCTCACTGTGCAAACCGTTCTGAATGGTCTTCCTGACTCATATCAGAGTTTTGCTTCTACTCTTCGATTGATGATGAAAGTTAAAACAATGTTGAATTGGGGTGCTGTGGAGTTAGAGACGCTAAAAGGAGAGGCCTTGCCACTGGCCAACATATCAAGGCTCAAGGCCTACCATCAACACACTTGAAGAAGTATGGATCACCTGGGACTACAAAATCTGTCCAGGTTGTACATAGCCCTCTCATTTCATTTTGCTCAAGTTTTAGTCGTTTTATGCTTTTTCATGCTTATTTTTTATGCTTTTTCATGCTTTTTCTCTCTCTCTCCCCCCACTCTGACAGATCCCCCCCTCTGCCCTGACACATCCCCTCCCCCCCCCCCAAACCTATTTATTATTATTATTATTATTATTTATTTTTTATTTTATCTTTTTTATTTTATCTTTTTTATTTTATTTTTCATTTTATTTATTTATTTTCTTTTTTTAATCTATTTTTTTGTTCTTTTATTTTAGTTTATTTTTATTTTTGAGATTTTCCAAGCATGGACGTTACAAAATTCAAAAAAAAAAAAGAGAGAAGGAGATGGTCATTTTATAAAAATATATAATTTTTTATTTTTAATGGTTCAAACCTTTTGGCTCTGCATCATGCCTCGGATGGCCATTTTTTTCAAACTTAGAGTCATTTTCATGTTTTTGGCAGCTCTGGATTCATTTTTTGACTTAATTTTTCCAAAATACACACTTTTCTCTGACTTTTGGTCAAAACCCACATGTTTTGAGCATATTTATCACATATTTTTATTTAAACACATGGTCCACATTGTCTATTCTCACCTCATTTCACCAGATGTTAAACATTTTCCCATATGCAACTACTGTTTGATCATTTGGGCAACTATTGAGCCCCTAAAAGTCATATTGGTCAAAGTCAACTATAGTCAGAGTTAACCACATTCAAATTCAAAAGGTCAAAGTCAACTTGGTCAAGGTCAAAGTCAAGTTGGTCAAGGTCAAAGTCAAGTTGGTCAAGCTCAAAGTCAACCGAGGCAAAGTCAAAATGTTCGAAGTGCAGGTGTCAAGGTGCACAGGTAGTGCACAATTAAGTGTCCACAAAGGGTGAATCGGAGAAAGTGGTTGCACGTTGCAGAGGTATTTCTCTAATTTCCCTAAGGTTCCAAAGTGTTGTTTAAAGTGTTTTGGAAGGTTCACGATAACCCTCTCTTAAGTGCACAAGTGAAGACTTAAAAGGAAAATGTGAAGGTATGTGAAGCGGCAGTGTACGCACAAGTGAAAGTATGCCCCCCCAATTTAATTTTTTGTTTCAGTCTAAAGTCACTACAGAACAAAACAGGGATTCGTTGGCTGCCACTTGTGGAGACAATCATGGGACATCAAAGTGAGCACCAAGATACTCTTGCAGTTAGGAGTGTACGTGAATCAACACGCAAATCAAGGCAAGGACTATTCTTGGACTATTCTAAGTGTAAGCAAGAGTGAGCATATTCTAAGACTAAGAGGTATGAGCATAGTCTAAGCAAGGCAAGAGAGAGAAGTGCAAGAGACACACAGTGTGCGATGCAGAGAAGTGAAGTGCAAGGTGTGCATGAAGAGTGACTAAGAAGTGTGCAGAGAAGTGCTAAGCCAGTCCCCAAAGGATCCCAAGGTCTCATTGCAGTGTGCGCGTGCCGACAGAAGGTGTCCATCCCTTCCCCTTATTAGAAGCTTGGTGCAAGGTGTGCACAAGTGCAGGCTTGGAGAAGGTGGAGGTCTGGTGCAGAGGAGGCCGGCAGCAACAAGACCTTGGGTATTTGGTATTGTGTAATTGCGCACTCTGTGGGATTTTGCACAGAAGCATTGGATTGTATTGTGCATTACCATTGTATTTGTCTTATTATAATCAATTGACAGAGGCTTCCAGTGTGTATCTTTCTTCTTGTCTTTCCCTTTTATCCTACAAACACTCAAATCCCTTCTTGTCCAAGAATCTCCCAACATGTGCCAAGAATCACTTTATGTGCCAATGACTCCCTATTTTGTCCTTTTTTGTCCTGTAGTGACTTTAGAAGAAAACAAAATTTTTAAATGGGGGGCCACACATAAATTCTTGCGTACTACTTCACTTCATCCCTTTTCTGCTTTTGACCTACATTTTAGGGAGGGTTCACATGAAACTTCCAAAACACCTTAAAAAACCTTGAAAACTTTTCAAAAAGACCATTCTACAACATGCATTCAACTTTTCCTGCAAAACCATTTTGAACAAACTATTTGTGCACTACCTATGCACCCTTGTTCTTGGAACTTGTGCACCACTTTGCACTTTTGCACCACCTATGCATCACTTGCAAAGCCACCACTTTGACCTTTGATTGACTTTATAATTGACCCCTTTGACGTTTGATTAGTTTGAGCTTTGACCAACTCAACAAAGTGGATCCATAAGACTTCACTGACCCCACATTATGATCACTTAATTTTTGCATTTCATTCACAATCACATTAAATTAATATACTCTCCACTTCCATTTTTGTGAATGTGTTTTTGCATGAAAAATGCTTATTGTTATTAGTGATGGGACATGTGACTAGCCATCCATGTCTGATTTCTTCCTTATCAACTGATATCAATTGTCTTTTCAACTAGGAAGCATGTTATCACTTATGGAATGTTGAGTTATTGGAGTTAATTTTATTGAGTATGATTTGTGCATTGTTTTATCAAGTGAAGGTATGTGAGGACATGGATGGGTGTGGAATTACTCGAATGCATTGGGAAATAAATAAAGAGATTATATTTTTCGTAGATTTCTTGTAAATAAGATATCTGCATAAAGGTTTGATTTTATAAAGTTATAAAACTAGTGGTTGAAGATATGGATTGCCATAGAATGTGACTTTTGTAAATAAAAGTTAAGGCTTACCATAAAAGTGAGCAAGTTTTTCCTCATATGCTCACTTTTAAAGCTGGAGCCCTCATTTCAACTTCTATCTTTGGATGTAATGAAAATCTATAAATGCATGTAGAGACTCATTCAATAGCATGTGCAAAGGGAGATAGTACCCAATATTATGTACTTTTTATCCACTAGACAACTCCATTTCCATGTGTTTTTAGATATGGTATTGTCTCTATGTACGGGTGATTGTAAGAACTTGCAACATTATCACTTCTCTCAGGCCTATCAAGAGTTTGGAATGCATTAGAGCACCTGCTCTTCAACTCCATAATGCTCATTTAAGCTATGAAAGAAAAAATGGATACATGTATGTTACATATAGATATGCTTGGATCCCTATCTACACTATGCATATTACATATAGATATGCTTGAATCCCCTACATTCCTCTAAAGAACCTCTAATCCTCGCTTGGAATAGATCATAAAATTTAAAATGGCTATGATTAATTCCTTTGAAGAGAGGAATTAACACTTAAATATGGTTGAAAATATGGTTGCAACTCTCGTGCCTCAAAGAAGAGATAAATATAACCCATAGGTGAATCTTTTGTGCAACGAATAGGGTAAAAGAGACCAAGCTTCGCTATGCTATCTTCACCTTGAAGAGAGGAGGTAGGGAGTGCCCAAGGTGCCTCCCTATGTGGCCTATGAGTAGGGCATCTTTACCAATTAGTCGTGCGGAAACTTGTGTGTGAACAAAGCTTCAACCACCATTTGTGTGTACCTATTGCTCCAGTACCAATCATTGGATCCCCCTATGTCAGAGATTGGGTGGCAGAATTCCTCAAGTAGAGACACACAAAAAAAAAAGAAGTTACTTTGAATAACCCCCTCAGTGACATACTAGCCTCCAATGTTATCCCCATCCCTCTTTATATGATGGAGCATCCGCATGGCTCAACACGGGTGCCACATGGCACTCATGTGAGAGCCCATCTATGCACAACTCTAAGGAAGGGTTCCACTTTCCTTTCCTTGTGCTCCCATGTAATAATCTTCACAATAAGAAGTGTTGCGTTTTTAGCTTCCTCTCGAGCATAGTCACCTCTTTGAATTTCTTGTTTTTCAACTTATTCTTCTGCTTCTAGAGATCTTTCCTTTACCCCGATAGGTCCATGACGTCTCCTTTAAAAAGCATATGAAGGATCTGGTACCACCATGGGGAGATTTAGTATCTTGAATACAACAAGATGCACAATGGACCAGTTGAGTTCTATATACAAAGTAATTCGATGGCAACGCACCACAGTGTGCTCTCCTTCTCAAGAGCTCCACGATGATGTCCTCGGAGTAGAAAACCAAGCTCTTAGGTCCACACACTATACTCCTCACAAAGGTTGCAGAATACGCAGAAAAACACAGTACACAGTGAGCATGAAGACAGACTTCTTAGGTCTTACAAATGCGGTCGAACTTGCAGTCTGTAGCTGACCGTGGCCATTTGGCCTTTCACATGGACACTAACGGTAATAATCTCCCACTAAAGGCCAATATGGCCAAAGTAACTATGGGAGAAAAATAAAGAATGATAAAGAATACCTGAGTGTAAGTATACAAACTATACCTCCCACCTGATGGGCATGTTACACAGTATACAAGTGACTATGTAAGATCATGAATCAAGTAACCCCCATCAAGTGACAGTAGTGTCGAAAGCTATCCTGTGGAAGAGCTTTAGTCAAAGCATTTGCAGCATTATCTCGAGTGTGAACCTTCTCAAGAATAATGCGCTCAGTGGCTAAGTAATCTCTAATGAAGTGATACCTCACCTCAATGTGCTTGTCTTTGCATGATAGACTGGATTCTTAGCCAAAGCAATGGCACTCTGACTGTCACTAGGTACATGTTGAGGTAAACCCATATCACAAGCAAGATGAGATCAAATGTCTCACTCAACTTCTTTTTGAGAATTGACAAGTCATAAGAGGACTTCCCAACAATCAACAAATCATCAATATAAAGTATCAAGCATATCAAGCTGCCATCTGAGCATCTCTTTGTGTAGAGACAATGATCCTCATTGCTTTGAGAATAGCCTTGAGACTTCATAAAAGCATCAAATGTTTGGTACCATTGTCTAGGGCACTGTTTAAGTCCATATAAGCTCTTCTTGAGCTTACAAACTAGACTTTCCTTGCCAGGAACTACATAACCCTCTAGTTCTTCCATATAGACCTCATTTGTAAGATCTCCATGCAAGAAAGCAGTTTTCACATCCATTTTGGACTAGTTCTAAGTCCTCCATTGCAACGAATCCAAGCAACAGATATGTTCCTGCCAAAAACTAAACCTGGAACATATCTGTCAAATGGATGTGAGACACGTGCAGAGCATCTCAATGGTTGCTGAACAAGAACATCTATAGACTGATCTGATCAGAAATTCTCTTGAATGTCCCTATGTGCAGCATTTTTATGCATGCTAACTGGAGGACTAGTATCCTCAAACACCACTCTTCTCAATTCAACCTCCTTAATGGGTTGTTTATGCATCTTAGACTCATTGAAAATGGCGTCACTACTTCTAATCACTAACCGTGTTTCAGGATCCCATAAGCGATATCCAAATTGTCCTTCTCGACCATATCCAAGAAAAATGCATTTCTTTGAATTATGGTCCAACTTTTGTCTAAGATTCTTGGGTAAATGAACATATGCTTCGCACCCAAAAATTCAAAGATGATCATAATATGGTGGTTTCCATGTCCATAACTCTTGTGTCACTTTCAACCTTTGGCAGTACTAGGTAAAAGGTTACTCACATGAACTGCAGTCAATATTGCTTCTACCCATATGGCCCAAATGACCGTGCCAAATACAAGCCATAGGTTGTTCAGTAACAACTAACAAGTGTTCTTTCTGCGATACAAATAAAGGATAAAATGAGCCAACTTTGGTTCCTTTTGCAATAACCGTATTGCCCTTTGATATGCAAAAGGACTGAGCATAGAAGACCACCTTGTAACCAAGGTCATCAAGTTGACCAACTGACATCAAATTGCATGATAAATAAGGTACATGGCATACATAATGCATAGTAAATTTTGAACCATCAATGAATTGCACAACCACATCTCCAATCCCCACAACATCACACTAGTAAGAGTCATCAAGTCTCACAGTACCAAGAGACTTTGATGCATAATTAGAGAACCATTCTCTGTGTGGTGTCACATGGAAAGAAGCACCAAAATCTAGCAACCACGTGTGGGAAAGAGAATCAGCCATAAGAGCCTGACTTGGCACAGTACTATCAAGTGTCAACACATCAGCATCATCAGAAATAACATTAATTTCTTCAATCTTCATAGTCGTGTAGGTAACTGTTTAACATGTCCATCAACATTATGTCCTTCATCTTTAGCATTCTTTAATGATAGAGATTATTAATCTCTAGAGAACAAGTTCTCATTGATGTTAGAGCACCTTTATATCAAGAACAACTCATAAACACAACCAATTTTGGAAATCTATTGCCAAATTATGAAGATTTGAGTCAATTGTGAAGATACGCATTACATAGAAAAGTCTACTACACTGATCAAATGTGTAAATTTTCTAATGAAACTTTATAAGAGTAACACCTAAGGTTTGTTGCACCTTTTCCAAGTTAAAGTTCCTCAAAAGAATCACTAAATCTTGAGATTTCCTCCAAACAATGCACCAATATCTCAAATTGTTCTTCTATGTAGTCGATCGACTTTGACACCTGCAGCTTTTAATGCATGGTTCTCCCAAACTAGACCCCGTTTATTCAAATGCTTTTAGCCAAAAGTGGCTTACCTTTCAACTTAAAGATTGAGATCAAAAATTTACACTGTCGAGTGAGATTTGATCAAAACTTTGACCAGTGGGATTGCACATGTTCTTGTCTTCACTTCTTCACATTTACACATTTAAATGTTCCTGTTTTCAATTCTCTTAGTCTGGTTATAATAAGCCTCTCAAAACTTGTACAGAGGTCAATCAACTATAGAATTAGACATGTACAAAAGCATTCCTCAAGAAGATAGACACAAAAGGAGCACTGAGCAAAAGATCGAGGTGCAACTTTCTAAGTTCTCTTCTATTAAGAAAAAATGTACATCTACTGGATGGATCACATTCTTCTCACTCTCTAAGGCTTCTAATGACTTCTAATTTTCATCACTCATCATCTCTCACATATTACATCTATATTCAAGTATATATAGACATTTACATCCCAACTCACCATGGATACAAAGTTTTTATGGACTAATTACAAGAGTAATATACATGTATATACAAGTATTCATCTTCTGATGATGCACTCATCTTCAAGGCTCAAATTTGATCTTTGCTTTACTTTTTGACTTCAAAACTTGTCCAAATCATCAATTGGTGATTGTCCTGCACCAATAGCTCCCCCTCAATCATCAATTGTGATTTTCTCCATCTTCTTTATACCTGCCATGTCTTTGAACCTCTGCAACTTAGGTCCATTCAAGCTTTTGGTTAACATGTCTGCAATCTGATCTTTTGTAGAAGTGCGTATGACTTCAATTTCTTTATCAATCACTTTCTCTCTCGAGAAATGATATTGGATCTCAATGTGTTTAGTCCTAGCATGAAACACAGGGTTAGCAGCTAGATACAATGAGCTCATATTATCTCCATGAATGATGGGTGTACTTTGATTGATGTCAAAACTCTTCATGAGAGTCTTCAACCATATAACCTCCTTTGCAGCTTCAACCATATCTTTAGATTTTGCTTCTGTAAATGATAAAGCAATTGTATGTTGCTTCTTGATTTCATCTAGGACATCTACATATGCAATACAGCCAAAAACTTTCAGATGTGATAAGTTTGGCTTTTTACCTGTAAACTTCTCTTTAGGTGTAACTTGATGTACAACAGCAGTCAGAGTTCTGTTCATGATGTATACAACAGTATGCACAGCTTCTGCCCAATAACAATGAGGCATATTCTTCTCAGCCATCAAGGCTCTTTCTATTTCTGCAATATGTCTATTTTTGCATTTAGCAATACCATTTTGTTGTGGTGTGTACCTGCATGAAAATTGACATCGAATTCCATTATTTTTTAGAGAATTGTTGAACTCATTTGACATGTATTAACCTCCTCCATCAGATCTTAAAATTCTGGAAGTGAGTGAACATCTCGCTCTTCTCTTTCATGAAAAATACCCATACTTTGCGTGTATGGTCATCAATGGAAGTAACATAAAACATGCAACCGCCCATAGATGTGATCTTTGCTGGACCCCAAACATCTGTATGTACTACTTCTAGTACATTCTCAATAACATGCTTGTCATGTGGAAATGATGCTCTTGACTGTTTACCAAATTGACATGCTGCACATACATTTTGCATTTCTGCAACTTTGAAATTTGGTAGTGCATGGACAATCTCCTTCGACTGCATCAATTTCAGCCTTTCAATTTTGCATGTCCAATACGTTTGTGCCACATCTCTATATCTGCAATAACTCCTGCACCTTTTGCAAACATGGCTTCATTCATTTCAAGAATCTTCACATTTAAGGTGAACATCCTACCCACTTTGTTTGCTTTGGCAACCAATCGTCCATCCTACTTGTACTCTTCTACATATAATCCATCAGCATTGAAACTGACTTGTAATACCTGCTCAACCATTTGTCCAACAAAAACCAGATTCTTTGTTATATTTGGAACATGCAGCACATCAGCAAGATGTTTACCTTTCCATCCTCCATCGATAGTGCTATGTTTCATGTATGCTCAATACGATGTGATGTGTCATCACCTGTTTCAACATATCCAAGAACTGGCAATTTCTGAAAAGTACTAAACCATTCCGCATGACTGGTCATGTGATTTGAAGCACCTGAATCAACATACTAGACATTATCATTCGATTTTGAAACACCAACAGACATCGTAATCATCATGTGATGTTGAACCATGAACAGCTTCTCACAATCATCTGCACTTGTGGATGCATAGTTATTCCTGCCTTCTGTTATTTTGATTCTTCAACCTTCAATCACGTTTAAAGTGTCCAGGTTTACCACAATACCAACATCCTTTATTATCATTACCTGAATCATTTCTTTGGAGATTTCTATGGCCTCTTTGGCTCCCCTTGCCTCAAAACTATCCTCTTTCTCCTGCATGATTCTGTTGTTGACTTTGGTCTTGGTTACTATTTCCTCTTCCACTTCCAAAACCTCTACCTCTACCTCTTCCTCTACCATAGTAGAATACCTGCTTAGAACTAGATTTTCCTTGGGATTTTGAATCCTCACCAAGATTCTTTTCTTCAATAATCAGCATAGATACTAGATCAGCAAAATTTGGAATATTTTCCCTGGTCTGTATAGAAGTTCTGAACTGCTTATATGCAGCTCCTAAACCACGAAGACAAACTTCCACCTTATCATCATCATCTACATTCACGCCAATAGATGCAAATGACTCACATATGCTTTTGATTTTCAAGGTGTAGTCACTTACCAACATGCTCTTCTTCTCCAATGTATGCAACTCGTTCTTGAGTTGCAATTTTCATGCCTTTCTATTGGTCTCATACATATGTATGTATGTATGTATGTATGCATGCATGTATGTATGTATGCATGCATGCATGCATGTATGTATGTATGCATGTATGTATGTATGTATGTATGTATGTATGTATGTATGTATGTATGTATGTATGTATGTATGTATGTATGTTTGTATGTATGTATGTATGTATGTATGTATGTATGTATGTATGTATGTATGTATGTATGTATGTATGTATGTATGTGTATGTGTGTGTGTTTGTATGTGTGTGTGTGTGTGTGTGTGTATGTTGTAAGTATGCAAGTTTGCATGTGCATATGTATGCATGTATGTAGGTATGAAAGTTTGTAGGCATATTTGTATGTATATGTATGTATGTATGTATGAAGTTGCATAAATGTGCATATATGCAAGGGTGTGTGTGTGTGTGTGTTGCTATGCATGTGTGAAAATGTGTGTGAGCAACTATGGAGGTGTATGGAGCAAATATTCACACAAAATCACCATATGAAGAACTATCGAATGTTTCTATTGATCGTGTATAGCTACAAGCACTTGGCGACTTTGTGCTAATGATTTTATGTCGTTGTAGATAAGCATGTTGAAGGGCTTTGGGGTGCAGAACAAGAGGAGCAAGGAGGAGATAGAGGGAGAGAGAGGAGAGAAGCGATGCGCACAGATGCTTGGGAGCCTCAAAACCCACATAATAAACTCTCTTGAGGCAATGATCTATATATGATGTATATATATGAATATGGGGGTAAGGTCACATGACCCTTACATCCCCAACAATCTCCTACTTAAGAGTCAATGTGATCGCAAGTGGTAAAACATACAAAGAATGATGTAGTACTATACAATAATGTATAAGAAGACTCGGAATCTCAACCCATACCGATCAGCCTACACCAACTGCCTCGAACAAGGTGTATCCATGTACCTCAAACTACTCTAGACTCATATCGATAAGAGTCGAGCTCACATCTGACTGATGCAAGAACTGATGAAGTTCCTGCAAAGCGCCCACTCGTTATATGCCTGTGTTAGTCATCGAACGACTGACTACTTCAAGTGAAAATGCTCCTATGGCAACTACAATGTCTCGTCGCGAGCATAACAACTCGTACATCAGACTCTTGAATGGTGATGAAATATGTGCTATCCTAGCTTAACGAAGTATATCAGCCATGCCTGTATCCAAGGCATCCAAAGCACCATCATCAAGAACAACATGTCCTGACATATCTGTGTCAACATCTGGCATGAGTGAATCCAAGAATGACTACATGATCACTGACTCATCAACATCTAAATCAGTCATCCTATCAATCAAGGATGTATCTAGTTATGCACCCTGAGAGCTAATATGCTCTACCATACACTGTGTACCATGAGAGCAATCTTGCTCTACCACACCAAGTGTATGATCATGCTCCACATGAGCTAACTGCACAACATCAACACCAAGATCAACCTGATGATCAATCTCTAACTGAGTATCATCACAATGCGCTATACGAGCATCTACATCATGCTCTAAAGCATCCAACTATCATCCAAAGTGTGCTCCACAAGAGCATCCATATGATCAATAAAATCATGCTCTACATAAGCATCATGCACATCCAAAACATACTCTACATGTGCATCCATCTGAGCAATTGAATCATGCCATACATGTGCATCATGAATGTCAATAGACCTATGTGTAGGTAGACAAAATGAGATACGATGAGTCTCATATCGCACATAAGGTTGAACTCCCACTGAGACAAGACTGTCTCTCACATGAAGTACCTGCAGTGGATAATTGTGCCCAATCCTAGCACCTCTAACAAGCATAAGCTGTCCCAACTGTAACTGAAAATGATGCTCACCAAGGAATGCAGAACATCTTCTCTCTTGTAATTGTCTAACTGAAATCAAGCTCATAGGGAATGAAGACACATAACGTACATGTCTGAGTATAAGTGATGCTCCACTAGGTAGCATAAGGCATACAGCTCTTGCATCCTCAATGTCATATGTCGTACCATTAGGCAAGTGCACATATCCATGACTCTCACCTGAGAATCGATAAAACCACTCATGATGTGGAGTAACATGAAAAGCGGCTAATGCATCAAGCAACCAAGCCATATGTGTGCTATCCAATGAATAAGAGGAATCATGAGATGAACCATAAGAGAAAGTGATATCACCATCACTGGCATAATCGACTACCATAGACTCTCCTGAAATCACTACCTGACCTACATCACATGCATGTCTCTCATGTCCTTATCGCATCCGCCTAAAGCAACATCGTCGAATATGGCCCTTATGACCACAGTGCCAATATCAAAGTCCTCGATGTGATGTATGTCTCACATGAGTCAATGGACTTGCATACTTATCATGTAGTCTCTACCATAATGCACTACTCGTCTCCTCATACATAACAGACTCATATATAGAATCCACAAGCTGTAACCGAATAGTGGAGCTGGCCAATGCATCCATATCCATCCATATATGGTCGGGCATGTCACGAGGCATTTGTGCATCTCTATCCACATACACGTGTAACCCTGCACGAACCAATGTATGCCACATCTGAGCTTTCCATCTCGAAAAGTAAGTTCCATCAAACAGAGAAGACACCATGCTGGCAATCCAAGAGACTAGCAATGTAGCAAGAGACTAGAAACAATACTCTATCCTCAATAGGATCACACCTACATATCCATATGCATAACTCACATCACAAATATCTCACTAGAAAAGAAACCATATGAACCACATGTCACATAACCATGCATCTAGCATGCACATAAAACCATGAGCATAAGCATGCTCACCAAGTCTCTAAACTGACCAAGCAGATGTGAAAGAATCCTGGAAAAAATTTGACAGAGCATCCCTTGTAAACTGAGCAATCAAACAAGATAACCAGTAGCAAAAGAACAATGAATAACCTATCACCACATGTCACTGAGCCAACCAAAGATAATGGCAAATACATATGCCCAAAAACTCATGGCAATACATGCTAATATAATGGTGATACACCTCCCACTCAAGAATAAATCCTGCAAGATAGTCCAACCTATCACGAATAACCTGTGACCAAGTCGAAGTGAATGGAGATAAGAAATGATCCAAAGTTATCACACAAGCTTCAAGATCCACTAGAGCTCTTTTCTAGCGTAAAAGCCGACGAATGTTCGGCAGCATCTCCTCTGTAAAATGGACTCTAGAACCAAAATAAACATATGGGAATCACCAACCACATATGCTGAGAATCACACTAGCAAATAGATATTAAATCAATGATCAAATGCTAATAAATGTGACAAACGAATGTGTAACTGAGGCTCCAATCTGGATCATGTACCTACAAAGAAAACAAAGATACAAGTATCAATCTAGATCCAATTTCAACTCTCATAAAACAATGTGCAACCGACAAGTATATCCATAACCAATTGGCATAAGCAAGATATAAACCACAATGCCACTATACATCCATGATCGAACTCATAATGACATAAACCTCAAAAAGGTTATACCACAATGCCATCTCACATACCAAACACGTGAAAAGGTCATGCTCTACTCTTATATGGAGGGGCTACCACAATGATCATACATGTATAATGACTTCAAGCTCTGAAAATAAGAGGTTGCACACCAAAAAATCTCTCTCGAAGAAGTTCCAAAGCAAATTCAATCTCCAAGATCAATTAGGTTCTTATGGTGAAAATATGCTGCTTTGTGTTTTGTTGTTTCAAAGAGCAAACTTCAAGATCTCATTCTTGGCTACGTAACGAGATAAAGAACACCTCAATCGAAGATGCGTAGCTCAAGGTATACACAAAACAAGCATCAATTGTCAATTTCACCTTCACTTGCAATACTGTTGCTCTGTATTTTGCAGTTGCGGTGACCTTGCACTCAGAATCTGGATCTCTGTTCTCCTGCAAAGTTGTAGAGGCTATTCCAAGCTATGCATAGCAAGTTGAATCGTCTCATTCTGATTTGTAGAACTCAACTTATAGCCAAAACACTGACCTATTGTCCAAATGATGGTAGATTCGTCTTCTACATTAGTCTGCGTTTTTCGAATTTTTAGCAGTCTAAAACTCAGAAGCAGGTTATGCGCCATTCTGTGAAGTTGTAGCACTCTGCGTTAGCTACACACAGAACTTTAAAACGCATCAATCCGAGCTTCCTAGCTCGATTTATAGCCGAAATACTGAACTATTGTTGAGAGATGCAGACCTGTACTTTCATCTCTTATGACATAAGCTTCCATTGAAGCTTCTTGCACAGTAACCTTCAGCATGCTCTGATACCAATGAAGAGCTTTGGGGTGCAAAACAAGAGGAGCAAGGAGGAGATGGAGAGAGAGAGAGAGAGGAGAGAAGCGACGCGCACAGATGCCTGGGAGCCTTGAAACCCACATAATGAACTCTCTTGAGGCAATGCTCTATATATGATGTATATATATGAATATGGGGTTAAGGTCACATGAACCTTACATCCCCAACACATGCAACTATGTGGTGCAAGTATGTAGAGTGATTAGAACAACAGTTATGTATTCTTTAGGATCATTTTCCTTGCTTGTGACTATCTTGGATTATAGGTCTCCTCTTAGAGCTCATAAACTATGAAGGTATGTCTCAATTTGATACTGACTATGTGCGTATGTGTGTATGGAACTGTGTGTTTAGGTATATAACAACTAGCACAAAGATACTTTTGATAAATATATTATACCAACTTCATTTTCTTTTATTTTCGATATTTTTCTCTAAGTAAACTATGTTATAATCTAGAAACTAGTTTTTACTATTGGACATGAAGCTAAAAGTTACTAGATTCAATAATATTTTCGTTATTTGAAAAGAAACTTTGTATGTATAGTTGTATGTACCTCTGTAATGTCTACATACATGCAAACTTTGGTTGGTGTCTACAGATGTGCAAAATTTAGTTGGTGCTCATATATTCTTTGTTCATGCATGTGTAGATCTTTGCTGGTATCTCATGATCTTGGTCGATGTGCAAACCTTAGATATTTCCCATAGATATGTACACTTTGTTTGGTGTCCATAAATTCATTATTATCGGATGTGTAGACTTTGCTTGGTGTCTACACAAGTGCACACTTTTGATGTATAACGATGTGTAAATTGTGATGTCTAGGGCTCGGTTGTTCTTGTATGTGGAAGTCTTGGTTAGCGTCTTTAAAACTTGGTGTGCTAAACTTGGTTGGTTACCACATACATGTACACCATTATCGGTGCTCATAAATCGATTTGAATTGAATGTGTAGACCTTGGTTGCTATGTTTGGTATACAAAGCCATAATAATTGATTTTATATGAGTTGAACATGAATTTTTTGGCTGAAGTTTTCTTTCATGGTGTATGCTTTATGTTGTAAGTTGTGAAAACTTTTCCTTCATACAATGGATTTTCTTTTTTGACTGAAAATCATTTTTTGTTGAAGATTTAATCCAATTTACTACCATGTTATCATAGAAAGCTACTAATATAAAAAAAAGGTATGATCTAGCCCATGGTTTTATTCTTATTAGACTCTACATTGTATTTTATACCCATGTGAAAAGCTTTTCTTGAGCTCTCTTTGTAGGTGTTTGATTTTTTGGAAAACTATTGAAAAAGGACACTTAAATGTCTTGTTTTGATACCATACTATGTTAAGTTCACCAAGCATTTCGTTCCAACAACGAATAGTCCCATGTTTGAACGTTGTGATTGAAGGTATGGATGTGAAAATGATAAATAGTATTTTCCTTTTCTCACGATCAATGAGTGCAATCTTTCAGATTTGACAAGAATTTTGTGCAATTCATATATGGTCGATCAAGTTTGTATGCCGTGTTTAAAGATATGGATGTCAAATAAGTGTAGATCAAATGAGTGTAACTCATAGTGTTATTAAAGTTAAACAGGTATTGCTTGTCTGCTATGAACAGTGGGAAAAATTCTCATATTTTAATTGAACTTTTTGGACGTCTAAATCATGGTAATAATTTTCCCATACTTCATATATTTCGTATACTCCTATGCCGCTTCACTATGGACTCGAAGCATGCTATGCTCAGCATGTATTTATAAACAAGGAGAAAATCAGGAGACTTCTTCATTGCTCAACAAACTATAGTCTCTCAAATAATTTATCTCACCAAACTGTCATTGACAATGGTATCCTATCGACAAAGAACTGTAGTACACATTGCCCATAAAAAAGTAGGAGACGCTTAGAATTGCAAAGCCAATGTTCAGCCTCACCACAACCTGATAGTATAGAAGAGGCATACAGCTCATGCCATTATATGTACAAGAATAATACCACACTTCATGCTCTAGAATGTAAGTATACAGATGTATAATGCCGAATGTCTATCTTATCCAGGTAGTATATGTCTGGTTACCTTGCATACTTTATGCAAATTTACAAGAAAACGATACAATAAAAACCTCTATAAAGTATAACAGCGCCATCTCCATGGAGGCTTATGTACTTCAATTTACGCGAATTTTAAAATCACTGTATGGTGTACCTGGTCATTGATTGCCAACACATAAGGTCCCAGATGAAGTACCATGTTTCCATATTCAGTTGCCACCGTCATGTGCTTATAGGGATTCACAACAAACCCAACGTCAACCGTACTTTGTGGTTCCATATCTACCCGTTTGAAACCTACCAATTGCTGCTGCGGGATATTCATGTATTGAATTGAAGGCCTAGAAAATAGAAGCACTGTGTAACTCCCTCCCATTGAACCGCTGATTCTCAATCGAACGGTGACATTGAATTCAACCCTGTTTTTGACGTCATTTTCCATACCCTCATCTGGAACGTGGCACTGTGAGGGAGAGGGATCCATCATCAAGATCTTCTCCCCAGAAAGATCCATACATATGGGTAAAATGATCTCACTGGGAGCAAACGCAAACGTTTCCGATACATCCATGTAACTCAGCCCATGACCAAACTTAAACACAGTATCGCCCGTATAAAATCTATGTGTTCTTCCTGGATATCCGCTCGATATATTGGGACGCATGTTCATGTCGGTCATAGGCACCTGCGTGAAGGTTTCTGGATACCATGTCATGGGCAGCTTGCCACCTGATTCAAATATTATCACGTTCAGCGCAAACTAAGACATATGTTTTGAAAATCTGAGCTCATAAACTAAGAAAAGGTGATTGCTGAATCTTGATGCCTTCCTTACGTAGGGGCCCAAATAAAGATGAAATCGATAAAGGTCAAAAAACAGAAAAATAATAAATAAATTATCGCATCCGAAATGTAAGCCAGAATGCACGTAATTGAAGAACAAAACAGCATGCACATTATATCGAAAGAAAACAAGGATAAACAATGTTTATTTTTATTGATTTCACATTAATGTTTATTTTTATTGCTTTTCAGTAAGATTATCGCATTGAACAATGTAATATACTTCTCACAAAATTACATCGTAATCTATAAAAGCTAAAAGCTTGACCTTTAAGGCGATGTAATGATAGTATTGATTATCTATGGGCCGCTCTTACATGAACAAAAACTTCGGCACACACACATACATACACACCTGATATCAGCTACTACGTAGAGAAAAGAAGAGACCGTAGTTTTTTTTTATAAAAGAAAGTTCGGCCATGGCTTAATCTCCCGGACTTTAATTAAAATAATGAAGAAAAGTTACAGGTGAATGGGACTAGTGCCCTTGGGACCCCCCAAATCCCACAAAGCAGGGGACGAATTCGGTAAGCTAGAGGGCGTTACAAATGAGGTGTACAAAACTATCATCTCCTTCATGGGGGACCCATTTGGGTTTCAACTTGTTATCCACGAGGAGATAAATACAGTGATGTCTAAATGGAGGAGATTTCTCGGAGCAAATTACTCGGAGCATCAAGTGATCAGCTATCGTGCGTTACTATAACCAACGGTCAAAAGATGAAGAAGGCCCACGAAAGAACAAAATTCAAGTGGCAATCTTGCAGCAGCTCTGCATATGGAGTCCTTCACCTTCAAATGGTGTGTCTGTCTTTTCTCTTGGCATCTTTAGATCATGGCACACCCCAACCTAGGTCTTAAATACCATCAGATTGGATGTTTAGCTCGGGATCTTTGCCTGATCCCTTGTCAAGGCCCCTGTACTCCCTAATTGCACGGAGTTCTCATCTCAGCTTCCAGAGGGCGAAGGCCCTTAAGAGATTGATACCAAAGTGTGGGCCTCTTTGCAGGTGGACACTGGAGGGGTGCGCTTGCCTGTTGTGATCCATGAGGCTACCTCTTTGCAGGTAGCACTAGATACCTGGGGTATTCCTCATCCTCAAGATCCCACTACCCTGGTTTTGGCAAATTTCTTATTCATGAGCACTTCAGAACAAGCACCAAGGAAACTTATCTGAAAGATCATTTGGCCAACTAGACTTGCCATTGTAGTCGTGTTCCATACCTTCAGCTAATTTTGCGTACGAAACAGGATAGTTCAAATCAGTTTCTTCTCTTCTATTTTCTTTGTTCAGATGAATTCTTCGCACACCCACAAAAATTGAATGTCTGCAAAATGAGACAAGGAGGGCCTTGAAAAAAAGGTGTTTCACGGTGTGACCTCTTATGCGACTCAGCATCTTTGAACAAAACTTTGAAGATTATCTTATCTTTATATGTTCTATATTTTCTCATCTTCAACTTTTGGTGTATAGGCTGGTCGTTTGATATTGATCCGTATAAGTTTTCAATGCTGGTCAAGCTATTTGTCTTGATCCATCATCTTGACATGCCACATATTTCAGCATCATTCATCATAGCTTTTTGTTCAAAATATTCTTCAAGAGCTCGGTTCTTACTTTAGATGTATAAGAGGTGGCTCTGGGGCAGTTGGAAAGACATTGTTTTTGCGGTATAATGATCGTGTTTATCAGTCCTTTCTGATGGAATACAGGATGTTTCTTCTAGCTTGGAACCTCTATATTGTGAGCATTCATGGGCTCCAATTGGTGCCAAAGATGAGAGTTTGACACTCGTGCCTTCCCATCAGTTTCTGAGTTGCAAATCTCATTAAGATCAAACACCTCAAAATTGGGATCGTAGCGAGGCAGCTTTGACTTTGGGAATCACTCTTATACAATAGAGTGGCTTGGTTCACAGAGATCGTCTTTGAGTATAAGGTCCTCTCTTCTCTACAGTATCAACAAAATACATGTCTCATGAGTCATTATTCATTAATTGTATCACATTGAAATTGCACATGACTTTGCGGGTGTTTTCACACAAAAGGTCCAGTGCACATTGCTCTTAGAATAATACACCAAATGAAATCACAGTAAAATAGTGGCAACCTTTTCTTCCTTACTGTCGTGCATTGTTCTTTCAACCACCAGCCCCATTGCCTATATATGATAGCTAAATTCGGTGGCTGATAGGACTCTGTAAAGAGAAGCAGACTTTGTAAAAGGAAGCAACCGATGCTTTGAACCATGTTTTAAGATTACCCAATTCCTGTCTGTCAAAATGTGCATCCAGTACAAAGGAATAGCCAAGCTCTCAAAATTTTGTCTGAGGTCGTACAAAGCAAAACCTATAAATGACACCTAGTCCGAATTGATGGCAAACATAGATGCATACATACATTCTTTTTTCCTTTATAGAGAAAAGAAATCTATTCATTTGCATGAAAATAATACAAAGCACCCTCAAGCACAGCATGTATAGAACTCAGTAGAGCCTGCTAAAGAAATGTAACTAAAGATCAGTATTGTAGATCAAATTGGTTCCTTCAGTGTTGAGGAGACAGCAAGGAGTCTCTAAGAACACATGCAAAAATGCACCTGTCAAAGATGTTAACTTTTAAATATGAAGATGTTTCAAGATTGCCAAAGAAACGATGGAGAACCTTAGCTGATCAGAAATCCATTTGATGGCAGAGTTCGTGTAAGTATAAAGGTCAAAGTTGAATTAGAAAATTGAAAATTAGGTTCTATTCTTCTTAATCATGCCCTCAAATCTTCCGACCATGGCCTCACACACCTGCAGTTACAAAAGATCTGCTGCATACTTTTCAATTGTGCACTGCAGCTAGGGCAATGAAAGCATAATGTGGTGTGATGACCTAAGAAGGCCCCAATCCTTAACCCACTGACTGTCATTTTCGAAAGGAAGACTCAGTAGTACAATGGTGCCCTTAACTTCCAGATATCCCTACATCTCTTCGCCCATCATAAGCGAGTTTTTTATAACCTATATATATATATATATATATTTTTTTTTTATTTTTTTTTTTTTTTTTTTTTATTTCCCCCCCCCCCCCCCCCGGGAAAAGTCGCTTTATTTCATTGAGAAAAATAATAGGGAAAAGTCTCCCTATTCCCAACAGAACACTAAACTAAGAAAACTGATCCTCAAAATAATATACATGTTCGAAAAAACCTCCCCGCAGAAGACCTACAACACTGAACCCAAAAATAAAAACAAGAAACCACCTTGAGGCACTGGTTCAAATGGCCTCCAGAAATGAGATGAAAGCAGTCCTGTCCACAAATGGCATAGCTCCTATATCCAAACTTAGGTGCGGTGGTGGAATGGTACAGCTTTTATTATTCGTTTTCTCGGATAGCATGTAATTCCATATGGAAACTTCGAAAACATCTTTCATGGTGGCGTTCAAGATTTCACGGCATATGGTACTCCTCTCTCACCTTCAAGATGAAGATTTTCATGTGGAGGATCTTTGTGGGTCATTCTTTCCAAGCATGGTTTACAAGGCGCTCAGTTCGTCATATAAGGCATGCTTTCTGGTTGTGCCAACGTATTCAGGGTTGGTGGAATACTTTATTCTTGTTCCCTATTTGGGAAGAAAACCCACCCAAGGCACATTTTTGCTCTTTGAGGAAGTGTGTTTTTGCTTCTTTGGAATATATGGATGCTGAGAAATGCCAAAATGTTTGGAAACAAGATTTTTGTTCGGAATTTCTCTTGGAAGCTATATATATATATATATATATATATATATATATATATATATATATATATATATATATATATATATATATATATATATATATATAGAGAGAGAGAGAGAGAGAGAAGAGCAAGGTTGGAAAAATTCGCGTATCAAACCTCTTGGATGTGTACGATACGTACGGTACACCGTACGTACCGAACGTACCGTACACGTACGGTACTTGTTCTATAAAAAAAAATTATCATTGAACATTTTGAACTTGGAACCTCATTATATGAGCAATACTATTCATAGTTAACTATGTTGTGAGACTCAAGTGCTCATGTGGTAATTCACTATAAATACCTGCATGAAGAATATATTATTATATACAAAACTTTTAAAAAATATAAAAATACATATAAAAATATATTTATACGTACCATACCGTACCAAACCTCCTTGCCACGTACCATTCACGTACCGTACACGTATTGTACGTATCGTACCAAACGTACCGAACCACCTTGATATAGAGAGAGAGAGAGAGACACACACACATATATATATACATGCATACATTCCATAGTGGCCAGCACGGTTGGGAACGGTCGGTACGGACCAATCGAAAACGGAATTTCGGAGTTTCCAAAAATTTGGAAACGGCAAAAAACGGGAAACGGAAAAAATATGTGTGTGTGTATATATATATATATATATATATATATATATATATATATATATATATATATATATATATATATATATATATATATATATGTGTATATGTGTGTGTATGTGTAATGTATGTATGCATATATTAATATATTTATTTATTTATATTATATACACACACAGTACACACTCATACATACACGTAGTAGATAGATGATAGATCATATCATCATATATTACATAGTACATAGTACATACATAGCACATACATGCTCCACACACATACTTGCGCTCGTACATGTATAGTATATACATAATCTTACTTACATAGTACGTACACATACATACATGCATTGATACATCTACATGTATGAATGCATGTATATATGTGTATGTAATATATATGTGTGGGAATTCTCTCTCTCTCTCTCTCTCTCTCTCTCTCTCTCTCTCTCTCTCTCTCTCTCTCTCTCTCTCTCTCTCTCTCTCTCTCTCTCTCTCTCTCTCTCTCTCTCTCTCTCTCTCTCTCTCTCTCTCTCTCTCTCTCTCTCTCTCTGCTGCCCGACCTGGTGCCCGCCGTCCACCTGCTGCACGTCGAACCCTAAGGCGCTCTCTGCAGAAACCCTAGGGCACCGTCCGCTGCACCCTCCATAGCTCTCTCTGCCCCTCGTCGCCTAGCACATGCCCAAAAACCCTAACGGGTCTGCCATCCTCGCGAGCCGCGTCTCAATGTTTTTAGGGTTTCGAGATCGCCTCTGCCCGTTTTAGGGTTTCGAGATCGCCTATGCCATCCCTCTGTCCTACCAGATCCCCAACGTTTTTAGGGTTTCGAGATCGCCTCTGCAACCCTAACCCTAACTCCAGAACCCACATCTCCAAAAGTATGTGCAACCCTAACCCTAACCCTAACCCTAACCCTAACCCTAACCTGAACCCTAACCCTAACTCTAGAACCTAATCCTAATCCCTAACCCTAAGAAAAACCCAAATCCTCTCTCTCTCTCTCTCTCTCTCTCTCTCTCTCTCTCTCTCTCTCTCTCTCTCTCTCTCTCTCTCTCTCTCTCTCTCTCTCTCTCTCTCTCTCTCTCTCTCTCTCTCTCTCTCTCTCTCTCTCTCTCTCTCTCTCTCTCTCTCTCTCTCTCTCTCTCTCTCTCTCTCTCTCTCTCTCTCTCTCTCTCTCTCTCTCTCTCTCTCTCTCTCTCTCTCTCTCTCTCTCATGGCTCCCAAGCTGGAGGAACAGTTGGCCACCTTAGAGCATGCCCTCCGAGAGTTGATAGGAAAACACAAGAAAGAAGGAGATTTTGCACTGAACGGGGTTACCCGTAGAGTTGTCGCCCTCGAAGCCAAGGTGGCAACCTTGGAGAAGGAAAACGAATCCCTTCGGGAAGAGCTTCTCGCTACCCGCAAACAGCACTCACGGGACCTGGAGGAGTTGCACACTGCGCTTACTGATATGAAAACGAAACTGGACAGCATGCACGAGGAGGGGGAGATCGCTCCACATCTAGAGGACATTCGGGTGACTATCAAGAAGGAGTGTATGGAGGTGGTGCAAAACGAGCTTGAGACTAAGAAAGATGGATGGGTCGAGGTTGTCAAAAAGAACCTTCGACAGGAGGCAAAGAAGAACAACCACCATGAGGAGATCCACATAGTGCATACCACCATTGAGGAGGAGCGGATGCGACAGGCCCGCAGGCTCAATGTTCGCGTCTCCGGCCTCACAGAGACAGACGGATCACCAGAGAAGGACGGGCGTCGCTTGTGCACATTACTTGGATACTGCGCGGACGAGCCTCTCCCTTTCACCAGAGTATGGAGAGCAGGATGGGACACCACACGGAGCAGAGCACTTATCCTTCAGTTCTCAGATGAGGCCAGGAGGAGAGACTTTCTCAGACGACGGGCGGTACTACGCACTACACCGGGCACCCCCATCTATTTGGATGACGACCTCACACGGATGCAGGTAGAGCACAGACGGGCATGCATGCCACGTGTCCTCCAGGCAAGACCAGAGGGACATCGTGCCCTCTACAGAGACGGTCGGATCATCATTGATGGACGGCCCATTGACTAGGGACTCGCGGCCTATGAGACAGCACACCAGGAGGTGCACATTGCAGTCTGGAACTGCAATGGATCTTTATGGACACATCCAGGGCGCCTCGAGGAGGTGATGGAGGGCAGAGACATTATCTTCTTGACAGAGACACACGAGAGCCCGGGGAGGAGCCTACCGAGGATTGAGGGCTATATGTGGGAGTCAGCTCACCGCCGCCAGATGAGACAGCACACCACACGGGGATCAGGAGGAGTAGCCGTGCTCTATAGACAGTCGTTACAGCACAGGGTACAGGTGGTAGCCAGAGACCCAGAGGCACATTTCATGTGGATACGATTGCAGCTATCAGAGGAGAGAGCAGCGTACTTCGCCGTATGCTATATTGCACCCATTGGTTCACGCTTCACACATTCCCCTGAGCAGCTATCAGGAGGGGAGGGACCAGACACCACATCGCCATATGACTGCCTCAGTGACACGATTATGGAGTATACCAAGATGGGTAAAGTCTTCCTTGTAGGAGACTTCAATGCCCGCACTCAGAGCCACCAGTGTGATATCTACGACTTTGACGACCCTGAGATGCTTCGTACCATAGAGGACATGCCTACACTCAGAGCCTCAGCCGACACCGCTACACCCACCTTATATGGCGGACACTTCCTCCAGATGGGAGCAGCACACCGTCTCGTTATATATAATGGGATGGAGAGCTGGCCCACCTCGCGCGGTCTCACCTGCATTCCACCCACGACACCACAGGGGGGTAGTGTGGTAGACTATGTTATCGGACCTCCAGAGGCGACACATCTGATCACCTCATTCACTATCCCACCCTTACCGATTGGAGCTGATCACGCATATCTTTCCCTATCCATTCGCGGCTCACCATGCATACCCCACCCCGTCACCATACAGCCACGAGCCCGTACCACCATTCACTTTAGACATGAGCTAGCACATATCTATAGCTCCCATGTTCGAGAGCGCATCTACTCCCTTGATCCCTCTGCCTCCTTGGACACCCTCACCGCCCACTTCTCCTCGATCCTCCATACATCCGCTACTCTCAGCTTCCTATACACCACCCACCGCACTGCACATCCGACACGACTGGGGCATACACCCCAGAATAGATGGTACGATGAGGAGTGTAGGCGACTATACCGACATCTCAGAGCACAGAGTATCTTGGGATCCATCACAGAGAGGGAGGCACGACGACAGATGCGAGCCCTCACACGCCGGAAGCGACGAGCTTTCGAGGAGCGACAGGAGGCAGAGTTGATCGACCTTCTCATGAGTAGGGATTGTGCCACCGCGTGGAGGGCACTACGTGAGCCACGTCCACCTACACCCATAGCAGATCCTTCGACTTGGCACACCTACGCCCAGAGGTTATATGACGTCCCAGGACAGCCACCATTACCGATTCCTTCCACACCCAGTCCGGTGATATCCACCCTCTTCACAGCAGGCATGGTACGACAGGCCATCCATAGGCTACAGCATGGCCGTTCAGCAGACCACACGGGGCTACAGGGAGAGCACTTTATATACGCAGCAGATGTAGTTTCCCACTTGATCGCCCATCTCTTCAACCGTGCTTTGGTTGAGGGATTACCCGACTCATGGACTATGCATACCATTACGCCTATCCATAAGTCCGGCGATATGATGGACCCAGGGAACTACAGGACTATTATGATAGGCCATATCCTGGCCAAGATCTATGGGGCAGTACTAGAGGCAGAGCTCAGTACACACACTGAGGCAGCGAGGATCAGAGCACCCGGCCAGGCAGGCTTCCGCCGCACTTTCTCCACCATCGACCACATCTTCGTGCTTCGTTGCTTGATTGAGAGCGCGAAGGCGAGGAAGCAGAGACTATACTGTTGCTTTGTGGATTTCCGCAAAGCCTTCGACATGGTCCCTCGAGAGAGACTACTACGGAGGCTTCAGGAGTTACAGCTTCCATCAGACATGCTATGGGCCATCCACGCTTTGTATGCACGAGTCACAGGCAGGGTACGCTGCCCCGACGGTCTATCAGACAGCCTTGTTAGCACCATTGGTGTGAAACAAGGTTGCCCTCTCTCACCCACTCTCTTCGGTCTCTACATCGACGAGATCACGGAGTATATACAGCGAGCAGGAGGGCGAGGAGGAGACCTCGGAGGTACACCAATACATATCCTATTATATGCTGATAACATTGTCCTTCTCTCAGAGTCACAGGAGGGGTTGCAGTCACATTTACAAGCGCTCGATACCTTTTGCATGGAGAGAGGACTCACAGTGAACCTTGGCAAGACCAAGGTCATGATCTTCCATACCTCCAGGACAGTACGCCATCGCGCCTCTTTCACAGCAGCTGGAGGACAGATTGAGGTAGTGGACTCCTACGTCTACCTAGGTATCACCTTCTCGGGCAGCACAGGGGTATTCTCCATGGCACAGGCTGCGAGAGATAGATTGACGCGAGGTTATGCGGCACTTGCAGGATTGGAGAGACGCTGCTTTCAGACACATTTTCAGGAGCCCCGGACTAAGGGGTGGCTCTTTGACACTCTAGTGACACCCGCATTGATGTACGCAGCAGCAGTATGGGCACC
>CM035440.1:12939095-12956595 GCA_020310875.1 Ceratopteris richardii
GCCTTGTAATTATGAGATATATAAGACTTCCCACAATTTTCCTAGCGGCAATGGAACTAGCTTCCATGTATCATTTCCATAAGATGCAGCCATCTCCTTATCCATAACTTTTTCCAATCTGCAATTCCAATTGCATCTTCAAAGCAACAAGGTTCAGCATTTTGTATTACCTTTGTCATGTAGGCACAATGACGAGCCATATAACTGTCATACGTCAATCGTTGCACTGAATTCCGCATCCTCCCAGATCTTCTTGGTCCTGGATCACTTCTCCTTGTATCATCTGCATGTGCCCTTCTTACTCCTCGAGTCTTCACAGAGGGAAGTCCAAGTTCCTCATCAAGACTCTTTTCTGAATCGCTTGAATCTCCATCAACGTCTTCAAAACCTGCACATGTTTTATGACCTGCAGAAAGCTTTTCTTTACCTTTCTTGGATGTATTTGATGAATTTGCTTCACTAAAATTTCCACGCAATCTTCCACTCCATGGATTTGAGTTGGAACTATTGCTTGGTGATGCATCCGGTCCACTCAAAACTTAGGATTCTTCACTTGATTTTTCAACATTTCCTTTGTCATTTGGTTCAAGATTCAGTCCGTCTTTGGCATCTGCATAGAAGCTTGACATTTCATCAAATATACCACATCTCTGCTCACCTTTACCTGTCGTGTGAGTGGGTTATAACATTTATATTTGCTCAAGGGAGAATGAAGACACACATTTCTGCTTTTGGATCAAGCTTCATCCTCAATTCATCTCGGAAATATAGATATACAATACAACCAAAAACTTTCAGATGTGATAAGTTTGGCTTTTTACCTGTAAACTTCTCTTCAGGTATAACTTGATGTCAAGCAGCAGTCGGAGATCTCTTCATGATGTATACAACAGTATGCACAGTTTTTGCCCAATAATAATGAAGCATATTCTTCTCAGCCATCAAGGCTCTTGCTATTTTTGCAATATGTCTATTTTTGCATTCAGCAACGCCATTCTATTGTGGTGTGTACCTGCATGAAAACTGACACCGAATTCCATGATTTTTTAGAAAACTGCTGAACTCATTTGACATGTATTCACCTCCTCCATCAAATCTTAATGTCTGAATGTACTTCCTTGTCTTCTTTTCCACCATAGCTTTAAAATTCTGGAAGTGAGTGAACACCTCTCTCTTCTCTTTCATGAAATATACCCATGCTTTGTGTGTATGGTCATCAATGAAAGTAACATAAAACCTGAAACCGCCCATAGATGTGGTCTTTGTTGGACCCCAAACATCTGTATGTACTACTTCTAGTACATTCCCACTAACATGTTTGTCATATGGAAATTATGCTCTTGACTGTTTACCAAATTGACATGCTGCACATACCTTTTGCATTTCTGCAACTTTGAAATTCGGTAGTCCATAGACAATCTCCTTTGCCTGCATCAATTTCAGCCTTTGCAAGTTTGCATGTCCAATCCGTTTGTGCCACATCTCTATATCTTCAATAACTCCTTCACCTTTTGCAAACATGGCTGCATTCATTTCAGGAATCTTCACATTTAAGGTGAACATCCTACCCACTTTGTTTCCTTTGGCAACCAATCGTCCATTCTGCTTGTACTCTTCTACATATAATCCATCAACATTGAACCTGACTTGTAATCCCTGGTCAACCATTTGTCCAACAGAAACCATATTCTTTGTTATATTTGGAACATGCAGCAGATCAACAAGATGTTTTACCTTTCCATCCTCCATTGATAGCGCTATGTTTCTTGTATGCTCAATAGGATGTGATGTGGCATCACCTGTTTCAACATATCCAGGAACTCGCAATTTCTACAAAGTACTAAACCATTATGCATGACTGGTCATGTGATTTGAAGCACCTGGATCAACATACAAGACATTATCATTTGATTTTGAAACATCAACAGACATCGTATTCATCATGTGATGTTGAACCATGAACAGCTTATCAGAATCATCTGCACTTGTGGATGCATAGTTATTCTGCTTCCATCTGTTATTTTGATTCTTCAACTTGCAATCACTTTCAAAGTGTCCAGGTTTACCACAATTCCAACATCCTTTACTGTCATTACCTGAATCATTTCTTTGGAAATTTCTACGGCCTCTTTGTCTCCCCTTGCCTCGACACTGTCCTCTTCCTCCTGCATGATTCTGTTGTTGACTTTCGTCTTGGTTACTATTTCCTCTTCCACTTCCAAAACCTCTACATCTTCCTCTTCCTCTACCATAGTAGAATACCTGCTCAGAACTAGATTTTACTTGGGAGTTTGAATCCTTACCAAGATTCTTTTCTTCAATAATCAACATAGATACCATATCAGCAAAATTCAAAATATTTTCCCTGGTCAATATAGAAGTTCTGAACTACTTATTTGCAGCTCCTAAACCACAAAGAGACACTTCCACCTTATCATCACTTCCACCTTATCATCATCATCTACATTCACGCCAATAGATGCAAGTGACTCACATATGCTTTTGATTTTCAAGGTGTAGTCACTTACCGACATGCTCTTCTTCTCCAATGTATGTAGCTCGTTCTTGAGTTGCAATTTTTGTGCCTTTGTATTGGTCTATACAATGTGACCAAACTATTCCAAGCCTCTTTTGGAGTCTTGGCATCCTGTATGTGTCCAATCATGCTATCCTGTATGCTAACAAATAGCCAGTACATTACCTTTTGTGCTCCTTGATTCCATTCCTCATATGCTCTTACCTGATCTGTAGTCTGATTTCTTTCTGGTAATTGCGGAGCATTTTCATTCTCTCCTTCGATGTACTTCCAGTAGCTTTTTCCCATCAAGAAATTCGTCATTCTAAATCTCCAAGCATGGAAATTGTTCTTGTCCAGCTTATCACTCATAAGCTGACTCATTCAATCTGCGTTAGATTCAACACATACAATTTACAAAACAATAAAAAGTGATTAGTAATAAGTGTTTACCACTAAATATATGTGTCATGACTCATTTCTCGTGTACAAATAATAAATTATAAAACAAATAAAAGATTCAAGAATAGATGCATATTTATCTATCTGAAGGGAGAACTGTATTTCTTTGAAAGGATTCTCCAATTCTATTCATGAACTCAAATAATAATCCCATAGTGCTTCCCTCCATATCAGTGAGTCGCAAAATTGAATAAATCGGTTTGATGGATTTTATGAATATATCTGCCTCTGTCCACCATGCGTCATCCATCGCCATGCGTGAAAAAGAAATAAATTTTGGTGTTCCAATGTCATGTAACTTAGACCGTTCCCTACAAACCACTATATGCATCAATCCAAGCCACACACGTAAGAGACGCTCCAAAACTATATACATATATGCAAATCGCATCGTGTATGGTGATAAAAGCTCCATGTCACTATGTGCACGGGAAATACTGCATACTTTTGATCTGTTCGTCACGAATTTTACCATGGACTTTGCATACTTAAAGATTTTGGAAACCCAATCAAATTTTGCTATATCTTCCATAAGCAAGTCCAATGAGTGTGATGCACATGCAATCCATACAATGTCTGGAAACTTTGCCTCGAGTAAACAACCCATAGAAATATAGATAGAGCCATTATCTGTAATTACCCGCATCAAAAATTACAATGCACATTTAGAAACTCATTTAGAGTCATTATAATTATTAATTTATCAGTACATACATACACACATATAGCATATATACATATCACATATATACATACATATTACATACATACACGCACACAATGAAAGCCATTATGAATAATTATAAATTTACAAATTACAATTACCTAAACCACATTATCTTGGCCTACATGCATAATGGCCTCTCGTATGTGCTTCCAAATAAATTCACTTATAACCACTCTGCAAGGTGAAGAAGCATCAATGGCTCTCAAGAACATGGTGTCTTTGCATGAAGACACTAATATATTGTAGATATTACGTCTACGTACATCTGTCAGGCCATCGCATAAATAGTGCATCCAAATTTCTGCCATGTCTCTTTCAATGGATCCAACTGACACTCTATGCGTTCCTTCTCATTGGCCAGTTCCTTTTTCTAAGCTCATCATATGAAGGACCATCCCATGGACATCCAATACATACCGTTGATTGCATTAATTGCAGCCTTCCATCTAGGGGTGCGCAAGACATGGAAAGGGATGGCACATTGGATAAAAAGCCTTGTGATTTCTCTAGTTGCCTCCAATATTGCTTTCTTTTGCATCCTTGCATGTATAGACATTTTTTTTTAAGATCCCTTTGGTGGAAGGACATCACTACCTGGGAGAGGTGTTCTATGTGCCTCCATGTCAGATGTAGACTCGGAATTTGATCCCATGTATGGTATGGATCCATCTTCAGTCTCTAAATCCACTCTTTGCCTCTTTGAAGGTCCTTCTTCGCATGGTACTTGTGAAGAAGATCCTTCTCCCAATGTAGCACTGCTGGATGCTTGAGGCGTGTTGATGCCTCCAAGATTCAAGCTGAGCCTTTACATCTAAGGGAACATGCATACACGGTCCAATGTCTTTATTAGGCACACTTGCAAGATGGTCCTTAATTTTTGTGGCTGCCCCCCCTCTTACAGTTCCACAATATTTGCATTTCCATCTTTTAGAGCCACCTCCACCTGAATACTGTGTTAATTGTTATGTACAATGTAATTACTTATATTAATAATGCCTGTCACATCACATACATTATAAATTGTAATTAAAAGTTACAAGTGCTAATGCATGCAACAACATGAATCATGATGCACATTGCACATGCCATGAATGATCATTGATGATGCAAGCAGCCATATGCAAACATATTCCATAACAATGCACACAATGCATGACGATGCACACAATGCACATGCAATGTGGCAAATTGCAATGTGCATGATGCCACATACATGTATGACATAACATAATACATTAAACATTAGACATTTATGAATCATAATGTTTAATGCATACACAAATTGCACATGCCATGAATGATCATTGATGATGCAAGCAGCCATATGCAACGTGCATATTACATAACAATGCACACATGTCACAATGTCATGCAGACAATGCATGACAAATTGACAATGCACACAATAGTACATAATACATACATAAATTATAATGTGTAATACACAATGCAAATACATGAATCATGAATCTTCATGATACAAATTACAATGCATTAATGCACATATGTAATATATATAATGTCATACATAATACATTATATTCAGTACTTACTACTTACAAAGATGAGCACTGAGCACTTGCCACTGACTCTGAGGTAGGCTGTATCTGAGTGAGCACTGACTCCTGAGGTAGACCATAGTACTACGTAGGCTGAAGATTCGGAAGTAGGCTGAGGAAGCACTGAGCAGGCTGAGGAAGGAGGTTGGAGGGCTGGAGCGGTAGGAAGCAGACTCAGCTCGAGCCTCGTTCGCGAGTAAAATCGCGATTCGCAAAGGGGAAAATCCGTTTCTACTTGGCCAAAAAAAGTCCCCACGAAATGACGTTTCTGCGTTTCCCGAAACAGCCGTTTCGGCCATCACGTTTCAGGATGGCAGAAATGCCATTTCGTGCAACTATGATTTACACTAAAAATTTGATAACCATTAAAATCACATGTTACAAATAACATATTAAAATCATTAATGATTTAATCTACACTATATATCAGGATTTATAATTTTATCACTCAGTGGTTCAACAAAGTGCCACCAACTCTCTCAGAATGGATTGTTGTGGAGCTTAGAGCTATGAGTCTATGGCTGAATATTGGTTGTTGGAATGGATATGGTGCAGCAAATTTGTCCTCAAGCTCTCAAGAGTGAGTTTCCACGAGGCCTGAATGAAGCTGGACTATGCACTCTAGAGCTTGAAGGCTATGGCTAGGGACGTAAGGCTCAAATGCTCATGGGTGTAGGCTCAGGCTGAAATTAACTCAAGTTCACGTGCAACAGATGTGAAGACAAATAGTTAATGTGGTAGTTTTAGGGCAACGGATTTTCTCTTTTTGTTTAGGTCTGTGTAACAGTGCACTAGTAAAAAAAGCTCTGAACACTATGAATGTCAAAATTTTCTGTTGCCGTGCACCGAATCTGCCTTGGTCAAGAGCATGATCAAAAACCATCACATTCAAGCAAACCATTATATCAGTTATCCAAGCAGAGGCCAATCACCAACATAAAATCTTCCTAGTCTCTCTAAGAGGTATATGACCTGCCTATTAGAACCCTACACAAATTACAGCAAATCACCATCTATCAAATGCTGGGGGCCCCCATTCAGCAGAATATCACATAGTAAAAGAAACTCCGCCTCAAAAATCATGATGTAACCATGCAATGAATTGATAGCACAGGCTGCATATCCAGTCACCAATCCAAAGTATATTCAATGGTGTTGAAGTGTCCTCCAAGAATCTAAGAATCCACAGAAGGTAGCGTATCAACAATCTTAATCTAAAATCTAGATCATTCATGATGCTGTGTAGAAGCATATAGTAGCAGAATATATTATGCCCAGAACATTGTTCTTTTTACTTAAAGTGGCATATACAGCTCTACCAAGCACAAGAACCTGCAATTCTGTATAGGTATCAAGCATATGCGCCCCATAAAAAGCATATGCGCCACTTTATATGATTACATGATATATCTACAACTGGCCATGAAAGGGGCTGTTGTAACTCACAGCCCTACGTTTTCAAGGGGAAAAAAACTGCATGTACTTACACACATTAACATTACAAGAACATTATTTCAAATATGCAATAGTTAGAAAGTATAACTTTCCTATATATCTTGGAGCCAAATGTCAGACATTGATCATACCTGGACTGAATCCTCCAAAAATCAACTCTGCAATTGCTTTTCCACCAGCTTCACCTGGATAGCCAGCCCAGATAATACTGCCAATTTTTGAATTATCTCTTGCAAATGTTACATCAACAGGACCTCCAGATAAAATTACAAGAACTACAGATCCATTTGCTGCACTTGAAGTCTCTGAAACCAACTTCTCTTGCACTCCAGGCAGAACTAGAATTGTGCGATCATGATCCTCCCGTTCCTGGGACTTGTCAAGGCCAACAATTATGATCACAGCATCAGCCACTGCTGCCACTTCTATTGCAGCATCTATTAAAGAATCGGAGACACATTCAACATCAACACATCCACGTGCATATGTAACAATGGCATATTCTTGCAAAGCCTCGAGTGGAGTTACAAAATCACAAGGAGGACCTGAAATTTTTGTTGACAAGAACTTAACTTTCATCTCTTGAAGCCTTTGTGTAATACTTCACGTAAAAAGAGAAGAAACTCTTGCCACTAGAACAACATCTTAATGAATTTTAAAGATGATGGAAAATCTCATGCTTCTTCAAGAATAATTAACCAAATTACATCAACAGCAAAAACTTTCGTAGGCAACACAATAACAACCCAAAACAGAAATGGCAAATACTGAGATGAAAATATTCAGTGTTTCAGAGTTTCGTCTGAGGTAGAAATTGTGTTACGCTGATTATAAGACAGTTTTTAAGTTTAAACCAAGAGTTCCCCTATAAGCAACAACATGAGCATACAAAGGCATACATATATGACTTTTTCTCTTTTCTTTTTTCCTTTGTCCACCCAGAGGGGGGGTAAAGGATGTCTCATTTCAATTACGCACGAGAGGTCTTAGTCCCAGTGATCGAAATTGATGAGACTTTATTATACCCTTGAATTGTTTCAGTTGACTAAAGAATATGGATCTCTAAGCAATGCCTTGGTACAGATATCTGCAACTTTCTCCTTAGTTGGAGCATGAACACAATTCACTTTTTTAGCTTTTTTTTTGTATGAAAATATGGGTTTCATGCAATGCCTTGAAGAAATATGCTCTGTTTTTGTATGAAAAATTAGGTTTCTAATTTTTCATGCAATGGCAATAACACTTTGACTCTGTATATATCTTGGTAAGATAATCAACTTATAAGAATAAATCATGAAACGATTTCTGAACCCATATGCATTCCAATGTAGAATTGAATGCTGCACGATATTCTGCTTCACTGAAAGATGTAGCAATGATGGGTTGCTTCTTGCTTAGCCAAGAAATACAACATCTGCTAACAAAGAAACAATATCCAGATATAGACTTTCTGGACTTATGATCCCCCAACCAAATCAAAGTCATTGAATCCTATAATATCAACAGAATGGCTAAAAGAGAAAATTTAAGCATAATTTGAATTCACATTCAAGTACTTGAACATCCTTTTCACATATTTTCAATACAGAATAGTAGGTTTGTGCATATACCTATTTACCTGAGAAATGAAAAATTGAATATCTGACCTTGTATTGCAAGATAAATGAGACAACCAACTACATGACCATATAATGAAACATCAAATATGTCACAATCTTGAAAATCAAATAACCTAGAGCAGGGAACCATAGGAGTACTGATCTGCTTACAATCTTGTGTATTAAACCTATCAAGAAGTTTTATGATGTAGTTTGTTAATAAATAGATATGAAAGATTTTGTTTGATGGAACTCGATGCCAAGATAGTAATGCAGTAAACCCAAACAAAAAGATCAAAAGCTTTTTGTTAAGAACTTTGAGCTCTTTCATTTGAGAATTAGGGGTTGTCAATAACATGTCGTCAACATAAATGACGAATACCAAGAATATGTCACAACTAGCTTTGACATATAATGTAAATGTAGAAAAACTATTAAAACCCACTTGTAGAAGATTTCTTATACCATGTTCTAGGTGCTCACTTGAAACAATATAATACTATTTTTAATTTACAAACAAGAAATTCTTTTCTTGTTATTTCAAATCCAAGTGGTTGTTGCATATAAAGAAAAGTTGCATAAAGAAAGTTTTTAACTTAAACAAGAAATCCTTTTCTTGTTATTCCAATCCAAGTGGTTGTTGAACATAAACATTCTCATGATGATCACCATTAAGAAAAGTTAACTTTATATATGGCTGATATATTTAAACATTTGAAATGTGTAGCCAAATTAAATGACTCATTGTCACATGAGATGTAGGTGTATAGGTCTTATTATAGAACACTCCTTTGTGTTGTGCAAAAACTTTGTCCCTTTGTATCTATTAACAATAGATCCATCTCCATGTTTTTTTATTCCAAAGACCCATTTAGAACCAATAGCTTTCTTACCATGAGGAAGTTCAACAAGATCTCATGTTTGATTCAACTGAGTAGAAGCAATCTTTTTTTCCCATAAATTTGACCCATTTATTATCTTTGAGTGGATTATCATCGGAAACATGCTTCTTATCCATTGCCATTTGCAATCAAAGAAAGAATGGAATCCAAAGACAAAGTCTCATATGAAAAATCAATACCTTCGACATAAATGGCAATGGAAAAGCTTTGAATAGTAGTCCATGTTCGACGTGAAGTTCTACAAGACCGGACTTGTGGAATAATTGAATGTTTAAGAGAAAGGTCAATAAGAGCAAAGGCTTGAGCATCTCCTGCATCTCATCTTCTCTGCTCATGTGAAACTTGCCCTCCGCCAGTTCTGTCAGTACAGGCACTACAAGATGCTTCTCTTGAGGTAGACATATAAGCCTCACCTTTATTAAATCTTGGAAGAGTTCTACTCATGATGCGTCACAAATCTTTGGTGATGAAAAGATTTATCATCATAGAATTCCATAAGGGATTGTTGGAAAATCCATTCAACTTGTATACAATAGATTAAACACTTCAAACATTGCATTGATCTCCCATACTCATGTTGTACTACAGCTCCTCTAACACCAATATAAGAAAAGGGTAAGCTTATTGTACACTGTAACAACACAAAAGAACTCAACCAGAGTGAATACTCCAAGGATGTGAGATGAGAAATAGACAACAAAATTTATTTGTATTGCTGAATATGCAAAAAAATAATCAATCTACATGTGGGTGACAAATGTATGGATGAAAAATAGTTCTAAAATGTTGAAATACAGTTTGAAAATTTTCAAATATGTTATATACTTGTCAAAGATACAAAAAATACAGCAATAAGGTGCTAAATCTTGAGCTTCTTCACAATGAAAGTCCTTCAAAAGCGATGTAATTCATGAACTAACATTTGTTATTGTTGTAGGTAGAGAAGAACACCAATAATCAATGGATTCATGTGATAAAATTAACGGCAAAGAATTTTAACAGCATGTCTCGGATGTGGATAGTCAAGAATTTGTAGTAGATTGATGTATGACAGTTATGAAAGCTTGGATATGGCTGTAATCTGCAGGAGCAAGTTGTACATCTTGTATGTGTTGAGCATGAGGTGTATTGAGAAATTACAAAATAGGGGACTCAAAACTTTTGCACAAGTAGTCTCTATTGGCTGCATGGGTGTTTTATTAGGTTATCATTCGGTCTAAGAGTTACTTTTAATAGATGTCACTGTGTTATGATGACTTGTCATCTGCTTTTTAAACAAACCACTGTTTTTAAGGCTGTTAAAATCTCTGCCCTTGCTTTTTTAACCTTAAATCTGAGCCACACAAAATTTTGCAATTTTTAAATTGTTGCAAAAATTCAATAAATCATCAAAATTATGTCCGTCCTAAAGGCTAATATACAACTCCAAATCTGATGAGAATTTCACCATGGCATAACATGAGATGATCTTTCCAATTCTTGAGTCCATTTTAATTCATACCCACTATATGTGTAGAAACTAAGAAATATGAGATTCAGAAATTCTAGAAAATAGCATAACTCTCAAAAATGTATAGAAAAATCATAATCATGCTAGAGCATCAATTAACATTGATCTCTAACACATACATGAATATATACAAGCACATATAGATGCATGCATATACTACAATGAGATATAGCTCAAGTAAAAATTCTGCACAATTTGTAGGGAGTTTGATATGCTGATAGAGCACTTGTTCTTGGTTGTGATAGCCAAAGCACTATATGTCAAACTAAGAATTCCATGTTTCATGCTTGCATTATGCAGATTAATGTGTAGTACCACTTCAACATAGAAGTTCTTGAGGATGGCCTGCTCAAATTGATCAAGCTCAATACATCACAAAATACTGCTTATGCTCTCACTAAGTGCCTATCAAAGGTACAATATCAACTATGTATACAGATAGTGGGAGTTACCTAGCTTAAGGGAGCCTCCTTGACCCTTTAAGTGGGAGCTTGTTGGGGGGTAAAAAGCCCCAAGGGCATGCTTTTTGCATGTATAAACCTTTCACACCATAGCTTTCTCAAATTCTCTCAAAGCTTTCTGGCAGAGTGCTCTCCCAAGCCTAAAGAGCCACCTACAGGGAATTCTCAAAATAAGGTCATTCAGACATACTCAGTCAGAAGGTACTATGGGGGCATAAAAGGTCAATATCTGTAATTGGTCTCTCTTCCAGAACCAGCATTTCATGCTCCTGAGCTGAGAACTATCCACTTCATATCTAGAAAGCAAGGTGAGAACTCACTGCCAAAAGAACAACTTTAACAAAGAAACCAGCCACAAGAATGTCTAGAGACTATAATAAAAGTGCTTTTTCCTGAATCTATATACACACCCATATTTCTTTAATAATTGTGCTTAATGCATATCTAGGTCAGGAATGTTTCTCCTAATTGCAGGTTAAACATGATGATTTTGATTTTTCTTTCATCAGTTGAAATTCCATTTCTTGAGACTATATGACCCAACATTCTCCCTTGCCTCAATAGGACTAAGGAAACCATATTCATACACATAACATCAACATTGCAAGCACATATTTGACCTGCATAGTTGCCAAGAAGAATATCGGCTGATGCATTTGCATTGGGCCCTATTACGGCAATCTTCTTGATATCGTCAGTTGAAAATGGAAGATTCTTTGCATCATTCTTCAAGAGAACCAAACCCTGCTTTGCGGCTTCAAATGCAAGCTTACGATGGCTATCAGAACACACTGAATCAGACCCAAGTTTCCCAAAAGGTTGAAACTTTGGATCACCATCAAATAATCCAAGTTGCATGCGAAGAGAGAAGAGATTAAACAAAGCTCTCTCTATTGTTGAAACATTTAGAGAACCACTTTGAATTGCTGCTGCTGCATGCCTTGATACATAAGTGCCACAGTTAAGATCCATCCCTGACATAGACAAAGAAGAGAAAAAAAGATGACAAAGTGCTTTGGATAAAGAAACCATATAGTGGAAAGTTTGGAAATCAAAATAGACAACCAGCGAGCTACCAGCATTGAGACACATCGCCACAGCATCTTCAGGGCTTGCCGCAAAGCCAATGTACTCATATACAACAGCAACAGCATCACAATCTGAAGTTATGTACCTGAAGAAAAAGAAAAGAGAAACAGAGATCAAAGCTCCATGAGGCAAATGACAAAGAAGCAGAAATGTGCTTGGGTTCTTGAAAAAGGTTTTTCGGAAGTGGCTAAATGGATCAGATGAGTGGCCACTGCACTACAGGCTACACATCACCAAGGCTATTCTGTTCCCATATCTCATGTACTCTTTGTTGCTGATTGATTGGTATAAAAGTATCATTGAGCCTTTTATACTTGCAACTAATCTTTTCTTCTTGTGTCTTGGTACATTGGCATTTTGTTAAGGAAACTTAGGGTTTTCTGTCAATTACATTTGTTGATTCAAGAATCGCTAGAAAATGTACGGTCCTTGCCGAATTCTTTGTTGGATCATTTATGTATTGCCCAATGCTACAGTACTTTTCAGATCACAGATCATGCTCTTTTAGAGGGTTTTGAAAGTTTGACGATTGGACAAAAGTTTTCTCATATGCCTTATTGAAAGTTCATCGCAGAACAGCATCACCTTTGCCGGCTGCTTGGAATCAATGGAAAGTAGACAATGCATTGTTGGTGATCGCATTGCAGGAGAGAACCCTTGCTGATCCCTTGGGTGTCAAGAGCCTACAGCCTATTTGCCTTCAAATTTTTTATGCATTTACAATAGCCAAAAGTTCTTTATCATACATACTATAATCCATTTAGGTTTTGCATTTCCTTGTTTGCATAAGGAATTCAGACTATAAAGGGTTGCTTTGATGACCACCAGAGGGAACTCCATATTAGACCAAACTATAAGCACCAGGAGATGCAACTTGCATCCACCACCTTCTACCCTTTCTTAGAGCTACCTTCGACCCTTGTACTTTACATTGGTGCAAAGATTTAAGATTGGGTGCATTTGATGAATGGCTAGAGGCTGTGACTCCTGTATTCTACAATGCTTGTAAAAAGACCATAGAGATTAGCGATGGATGTAAAAGAAGATGGGATATAGATAAGTTCATCATCTTGCAGATTTGGAAAGCGAACATGTGACAGCATATGCATGCTACACCACAGCATTGTATGTCTTTGTGGATTCTAGAGAGTGATATTGAACTGTGTGAAATCAGGGGGGTTCATGAAATGTCACAGCACTGTACATGTCACTTTTCCATGCCTTTGTTGTGAAGTGCAATTGAAAGTATGAAACACATCTTTGGGAGTTTTGGATATATCAAAGGTTGGTGCCATAAACTATGCTTTTAGTTATACACCTGGCTGCCGAGGATAAGCCCTGCTATTACTTTTTGCACATATTCATGTGCAGATGATGGGCTGATGATCCTATGCTTACTAAGATGCTTGGTGCTTTGCCACACGTGGCAATCCAAGAATGTACTGCTCTTTGAGGGCAGGCCTTTATTTTCTAAAGCTCTTTCAAGAATGTGTTTAAAAGCTTCTAGCATTTAACTCATCTGTACTTTATGTGCAAATCCTATAAATTATGTACTTTAACTACATTGTTCAAGCCCTACGAAGGCTATTGCAATTTGCATATTTACTGTTGGAGTTAAACGTATGTGGAAGCATGCAAACAGCACAAGGAAGAAGAAGAAGCTTGGAGCACAACACACAATACTGAGTGTATTACCACTAGAATGTACAAAGATAAGTAACCCATTAGGGTTATAGGCATATATACAAGCCCGGGGGAAAAACCTCCTAAAGAGGGAAAAAAGTGCCCCGACGGTCCTAGTGTGTTCACACGCATCACTACCTAAATATATCTACAAATCCCCCCCGGGAGTGATGCGGTGAACAACGAGCTGGCACTCATGTATAAGAAAGTGTCAAGCTATGTGGAAGCAATCCACAAAAGGAAGTAAGCCAAAAGCTTTGAGGAAAGCTTCAAACTTCTCCCGAGGCAGAGCCTTTGTGAAAAGGTCTGCAATGTTCTCCTGCGTGGGAACATATGCCAAGCTGATGTCTCTAGCAAAGAACTTCCCTGACATAATGATAATACACCTCAATGTGCTTAATGCGAGCATGGAACAGAGGATTTCTCGCAACTGCCAATGCGCTCTGCCAATGCGCTCTGACTGTCAGTGAAGATGGTGGTGGCAGAAGACTCACCAACACCCCAATCAGCCATAAGACATCTGAGCCACACACATTCAATAGTCGTTGTGAAAGCTTCCCTATACTCAGCTTCAAAACTGGAAGTGGCCACAGTAGGATGCTTCTTGCTCAACCAAGATATACATGAGCTACCAAGCATGAAGCAAAAGCCACTAGTGGACACACGAGTGTCATAGCAACCAACCCAATAAAAATTAGAAAAAACATGTAAATCTGGCGGTAGTGATCCCCCCTTCGGATAAAACAATCCAAGTCTCCAGGTATCACTCAAGTAGCGAAAGATGCACTTAACCGTATGCCAATGCTTGACTCCTCGGCAATGCGTAAACCTTCTCATCGGTGAGACAGCAAATTGAATATCTGGCTAAGTAATGCATAAGTAAATCAAGCATCCAACAGCCTGCTGATAGAGGACAGCATCAAATGCATCTCCAGCATCATGATGACTCAATCGTAAACCTGTCTCCATAGGAGTGGCAATAGGTTTACAATCTTCAAAGCCAAAACGCTGCAATAATGTGTCAATATATTTCGTTTGACACAAAGCAATTCTACCATCAACTTGCATAAATTGAATGCCTAAATAATGATGCAAATTTCCCAAATCAAACATCTCAAATGAGGCATGCAAATCAGCCTTAAAATCAGCAATATGCTTCTCAATAGGACCAGTGAGCAGCATGTCATCAACATAGACAACAATGATCAGAAGCACATCATTAGCACGCTTAACATATATATAAGGTGCTTTCAGTTGGATTGTTCTCAAAACCATGTGCAATCAGATAGGCATGTATCTTTTCATACCAAGCAAATGGTGCTTGCTTTAAACCATATAGTGCCTTCTTTAACCTAAAAACCTAGTTTTCATGTCCTTTCTGCACAAAGCCACGGGGTTGAAAAACATACACTTCTTCATGCAAGTCACCATTCAGAAATGCCGTTTTAATGTCCAAATGATGTACATTCCAACCATGATGGACTGCAAGTGCAGAGATGCTCCAAACAGTAGTCATACGGCATGTAGGTGCAAAGGTCTCATCAAAATCAATGCCTCTTTCTTGCGCATAACCCTTTGCAACAAGCTTAGCCTTATACCTGTCAACGGTTCCATCAGGCTTACGCTTAAGCTTGTATACCCACTTAGTGTCAATGGTCTTCTTTCCAGGAGGCAAGTCACATAAAGACCAGGTACCATTTTTGATGATTGCATCATATTCAAATTACATTGCAGCCATCCAATGTTCAGAATTTTGTGCTTCATCAAACGAATCAGGTTCAATCTCATCACAGAGACTAGAGGCAGCCATAGCATAGCAATCTAATGCAAAAGAGGCACTATGAGAGCCTGAGCGAGTACTATATGAAAGAGATGCATCTAATTTGATGTCACGCAAAGTCTACACCAGCCATTTTGGCATAGTTTTTGCCTACTCAATATTAGCTCTCATCAACAAGTGCATCATGTAAATCTACATCAGAAATGGAATGATCTGCATCATCACATGAAACCTGCAAAGGCTGAGAAGTTTCCTCATTAGGACCGGCAACTAGACTGTCCACCTGTAAAAAGTGGAAGCAAAGTATCATACATTTCTTCGGAGCTAACAGATTCTCCTTAGTACATGAAAGTAAGGGCTGAATTGCATCTTCCACAAAAACAACATCAGGGCTAACTAAAATGCGTTTAGTCTATGGATGATAGAGACGATAGCCTTTGCTTTCAGAACTGTACCCAACAAAAATACATTCTACTGCTTTATCATCCAATTTTCTGCGATGTTGTTGAGGCACTAATGCATATGCAAAACAACCAAAAACACGCAAATTAGCAAGAGATGGCTTGCGACCATGCCAAGCCTTATAAGGAGTGATAGACTACAGCGCTTTAGTTGGACACCTGTTAAGTACATATACTGCACACATACAGCCTCAAGTCAGAAACTATGTGGTAAGGCCTGACTCTTGACCATACACCTCGAGGAACCCGTGAGTGACCTTTTCTTCCATTCGGCAACTCCATTCTGTTGAGGTGTATACGGCACTGTACACTGATGTTTTATCCCATGTTCAGCCAAAAATACATTAAAGTCAAAAGACATATATTCCCCCCCTCGATCAGAAATGAGGGTGCCCATTTTACATGCTAACAGATTTTCAGCCAAAACCAAAAATTATTTGAAGTACATAAACACTTCGGACTTTTCCTTCAATGGATATACCAATGCATGCCTGGAAAAATCATCGATGAAAGTCACGAAGTAAAGATAGTTTCCAAAAGAAGGTGTCTACATAGGACCAAAGACATCGTTGTGAACAAGCTCCAATTTCTGAGTAGCTCAAACTGAACCATCTTTTGGAAAGGAGGAACGCTGCATTTTGCCCAAAGTACAGCCTTCACATACATGTTTACCGAGTGCCTCAAGTTTGGGCAAAGAGGAAACCATTTTAGATTTCTAGAGGCATAGCAAAGTAGCATCATTGAGATGACCCATAGTGGAAAGCAACGTTTTCGCAACGGCAACGGGTTAGCAACGAGGGCAACGTCTCGACCTAGGAGTTGCGATAAAGTTATTTATTTTTCAAAATTTTTATATTTTTTTTTCACATATTTTGGGTCCTATGATATGTAATAAGGTGGGATATGACTATATATACCATAAAATACTTATTACAATATAAGATATATCATAAATAATAGAGATTATCAATCTAACTTGAAAGTTGGAATTTGGTCGTGACTCGTGATTATATCATAACCCTCCACACAGCCTTAAGATTATATCAAATACAATTATCTCAAATACATCATCATTGTATCAAAATTCAAATACAATCATAACATCATCATCTAGATTCTAGATTCTAATTTCTAACAACATAATGATCATAACACTTAACTTTCAAGTTTCTAGTTTCTAAGTAGTAAGTTCTAACTTCTAACTTTTAACAAATTACAATAAACATCATGATTTATAATATAAATGATAGCACCTGGCATCATAGTACATACATGTCACATGATCATATCATCGTTCA